>JAQQSU010015151.1:0-11242 GCA_028627135.1 Pseudochirops cupreus
AAAAATTTAAATTAACTTTTGTTTATTTTTAGTTTACATCATTCATTTCCATGAGATTTTGAGTTACAAATTTTCTCCCCATCTTTCCCCAACCCACCCCAAAACAGTGATCCCATGTTTACCCCCTCCCCCAATCTGCTGTCTCCTATATCCTCCCCCCATCACCCCTCTGACTTTCCAGTAGGGCAAAATGTATCTTCTTACCCCAGTGCCTGTATATCTTAATTCCCAGTTACACATAAATAATATAAATATATGCATATACATGCATATATTATTATTATTATTATACATATATTATATATTATATATATATTAACTTTTGATTTTAAAACTTTAAATTCTAGATTCTTTTTCTACCTCCCTCATCACCCACCCCCACTGGAAAGACAAGCAATTC
The DNA here is from genome assembly GCA_028627135.1 of Pseudochirops cupreus. Classification (NCBI taxonomy): domain Eukaryota; kingdom Metazoa; phylum Chordata; class Mammalia; order Diprotodontia; family Pseudocheiridae; genus Pseudochirops; species Pseudochirops cupreus. The sequence goes on from JAQQSU010015151.1 coordinate 401, forward strand.
GATACAGGCTGTACATGTGTAGTTATGTAGAACATCTCCACAATGGGCATATTGTGGAAGACTGACTATATTTCCCTCCTTCCTATCCTGCCCCCACTTGTTCTATTCTCTACTTTGTCTCTATCCCTTTACAGAAGTGTGTGCTTCTAACAACCCTTGCCCCCAACCTTCCCTCCCCTCCATCACACCCCTCTCACCCCTACCCCCCCTACTTACTGTAGGACAAGATACCCAATTTAAAGTGTATGTCATTCTCTCCCTAAGCCAAATTCAATGAGAGTAAGGTTGACCCATTCTCTTTTTGCCTTCCCATTTTTCCCCTCCATTGTAACAGTTATCCCTTGCCTATTCCATATGAGATGATTAAACCCACTCTGTCTCTCCTTGTCTCCTCTCCTTCTGTTTCTCTCCCACCTCTCAGTTTCACGTTTTGAAATATCATCCCTTCCTATTCAATTGATCTGTGCCCTCTGTCTACGTACATATATATACAAACACTCACATATGTATTCATATGCATATATGCTCTCCTATATAGACATATGTATATGTATACATATATAAATACATTTATATTCCCTTCACCTATCCTCATACTGAGAAAAGTTTCACAAGTTACAATTATCATTTTTCCATGTTGGCATGTAAATAGTTCAACTTTGATTCTTGTATTTGAATGTCAAATTTTCTATTCAGTTCTAGTTTTTTCAGCAAGAATGCTTGAAAGTCCTCCACCACATTGAATGACCATATTTTCCCCTGAAACATTATACTTAATTTTGCTGGGTAGGTGATTCTTTTATCTTAGCTCCCTTGGTGTCTGGAATATCATATTCCAGGCCCTTCGATCCCTTAAAGTAGAAGCTGCCAGATCCTGGGTTATCCTAATTGTGTTTCCACAGTATTCAAATTGTTTCTTCTTGGCAGCCTGTAATATTTTCTCTTTGATCTGAGGACTCTGGAACCTGGCTATAATATTCCTAGGAGTTTTCTTTCAGGGATATTTTTCAAGAGATAATTGGTGAATTCTTTCAAGTTCCATTTTGCCCTCTGATTCTAAAATATCAGGGCAATTTTCCAACTGAGGTCCTCCTGACTCTAGGGCTGGTGCTCTATTTACTGTGCCACCTAGCCACCCCTAGTTAGTCTATTTTTTAAAGTGTGGTTTTCTTCAGTCAGGTTATTGACTCTCTTTTCTTGATTTTCTTGAATCATTCTCATTTCTCTTCCCAATTTTTCCTCCACTTCCCTTATTTGGTTTTCAAAATCCTTCTTAAGCTCCTCTCTGGCCTGTATCCAGTTTCCATTTTTCTTCGAAGCTTTTGGTGCAGGAAGTCCTGACTGTGTTTTCTTCCTCCCGTTCCATGCTTTGACCCTTTTTGTCCCCAAAAAGGGAATCTAAAGTGGGATTGCTGGGCTTGCTTTGCTTCCTTTGCCTGCTCATGTTGCCAGTCAATTACTTGACTTTTGGGCTCAGTTGAACTCGGCTTCCAGAGGGGAAAGCCTTGTCCCAAATTGCTCTGGTTTTTGCAGCTGCCAGAGCTATTAGAAGGCTGCCATTTCTGCTGTCCCCACCAGCTTTGGCTCACTGTTCATGTACCTCAGGACCACCACCCAAGACCAGGATCCCCATCCAGGCAGCTCAAGGCAAGAGCACTTAGCCTCTGAATGATTGCTTTTCCCCCCTGCAATCTGCAGGCCAAGAGCTCTGAAGCAGCCATGTGGAGGTGGCAGCAGGGCTGCTGCTTCTGCTGCTTCTGCTGCTTTCTTGCCCTGTGGGCAGATGGCCAAATGGCTTTTCTCCCCCAAATTTAGCCAAGTTCCACTGACCTTTCACTTTTTCCTTGTTTCTTATGGGTTGATAATTCTGGAAATTGCCACTGCTGCTGGTGATCCACTCTCCTGAGAGCTCCAGCCATGGCTTGTCCTGGCTGCCCCAGGGCCAAACTGTGGTTTCAGACTGGGCTGGTTTCAGCTCCCAGCTTGGTGCGATGAGCCTTTCCTGTTCCGCCTGCCAGGCTCCCTTTAGTGGGAGTCTGGTTTCTCTATATTTTTGTGGGTTCTGGAGCTCTAAAATTTGTTTAGAGTCGTATTTTATAGGCATTTGAGGTGGTTATGGGTGGAGCTGTGGAGTTTTCCTGCTTCTACACTGCCATCTTTGCTCTGCCTCTGGCAACAAAACTTTAAATGACATACAGGAGTTTATATTTGATCCACCAGGTTAAAAGGAGGTAATTAGTGTTGTTGTTGGTCCACTTTAGAATGTAAGTTTCTTGAGAGCAGAGATTGTTTCTCCTTCACCTTTAGTCCCATCAAGCTTTTGTTATTCAGGGGAAACATATTTCTAGATGAATTCCATATTTATTTGCCCCTGAACAATTGTTTGTTTTTTTTTTCCTTTTTCTGTAACAAATGTCAGAGGCTTCAATATTTAACTTAACAAAGCTCTGACACCTTGTTTCGGTTATTTCTGCTTTGTGAGAGTACAATTCTCTTTCTAAAACCCCAGACTACTAGTTTGCTGTTATTACTCTTAGTAGTAAAAGTATTAAATAACTAAATGTATCTCAACAAGCATTTAATAATAAAACTATCAATGAGTACTTATTACTATGTGTCAGGCACTGGAAAGACAAAGACAAAAGAGAAATAATCTCTGTTCTCAAAAAACATTCTAAAGTGGAACAACCAACAGCAACACTATTTATCTCATTTTTACCTTGTGCATCAAATAGAAACTCCTCTATTTGTCATTTACAGTTCTTCACACTTTGGCATCATCCTAGGTGATCACCAGGTCTTGTGATACATTATGTCTCTCCATCTACTCTATAATCTTGTCATACTGGCCTTCTTACCATTGGTTATACTTGATGCTCCATTTCCATCTCTCTCCCTTTTCCCTGGCTGTTCCTTGTGCCTGGAATGTTATCTTATCTCACCCTAAACTCTTGGAATACCTAATATCTTTCCTGACAAATTCAAGTGCACTTTCTACCTGGATCTCTGCTTAACCCTTGGGTTTCTATTGCCTTCTTCAATAAGGTTATCTTTTTGCTACTTGTACTTGTTTTATATATGGGTATACCTGTGCTTGTTGTTGACCTTCATCTGAGTATAAGCTCTTTGAGGGCAAGGACTCTTTATCTTCCCACCATCTAGCACAGTCACTAGCATGTACTAGGGATTCAATATATGAATAATAATAATGATTAAATAATGGTAAACATGATGATGACGGTAATAGGAATAAAAATAATTTTGATAATAATGTAAGGAAAGCATTTTCCTTCAATCCAACAAAGTTTGAAGAAGTTTGATGGTCAACCCAAGGCTATTATAGAATGTTAGTGTTAGACAATGTAAAGCAAGTCTTCACCCTCCTGTACTCCTTAAGGAGGGGTGAAGGAGTTCCTTAATCAGCTATAGAGAACTATAGGACTTTGGTCATTAGATGAAGGCGATTGGCACCACAAAGGAAAAGTCTCATAATTGAGAACATTAACCTTGAGCCTTGCTCTATATAAAAGGCCAAGAGATCCATCTTTGAGGGAAATAAGTTGTGGCAGTTGATTAAAGAACCGTCTGTGGAGGAGGAGCTCAACTCCTGAATTAACTCTTCCTTTTTTTTCATTTTACCTTTTGGAGAAGGGATCAAGTCAGGATGGATTTCTCTCTTCTCTGCCCTCACTAGGCATGTAAAATTATATTTTTACAGAAAAAGAATGTGAAATTGTCCCCATGCCTTTTTTCTACCTCCTCTGACTTGTACCAGCAATAGAGACTAAGGATTTAAAGAAAAGGAGACTAGAGTATTGGGGAATACAGAAGTACAGTTAAATGATTATGAGAGAATATGAGCATAGCAGTACCCTAGATCAAGATTTCAGAAGAACCTAAAGCTGGATGCCTTGGGAACTGCAATCAATTCATGAAGTAGAGAGATTTCAGGAGTCCTGCAAACCTATAGCATGGATGGTTAATGTTGTCTTTCTTCACATGGGCTTTTGTTACGTGTGTTCCCTGTGTGTCTACATCTTCACTTGTAAATTCTATGTGTGTTCATCCTTTCTACTGATGTATTGCAAAGTTCTGAAAAAGTGAAGCTCAGGTTTGTGGGAGACTTGAGTTTTTGTTTTGATTCACACCCTGTCATTTAAAAAATGCCTGCTTTCAGCTAATTGTGTCAAATGCTTGATGGTTAAAGGAAAAATCATGGATGGGGGCTCATGAGGAATAGTTTTGATACTATCAACACAAAAATTGCATTGAACTCTGCATTATCATCCCCAGAGGAGTAGCAGATAAGGAGTGTGGGCGGGTAGGATTGTTCAAAGAGGACATTATAACAAAAATAACTACAACAACACTTGTCATTGTTAATACTAAACTGCACATAAACTTTTAGAAATAAAAAATGGACAATATGAGATTTCCAAAAGACCCTAATGAAACTTCATGCAATATTAATCAAATGCAGGAGCCATCATTGCAGAACAATAAAATGATCAAGAAGATTGATAAGTGTTCTTGGAGCACATGACAAACAATTTAAAAACTTAGAGAACACTTTTGAAACAGTCTGACATTACTTCACTGAAAAATAGAAAATATAAATAGGTGTACACCATTGGAATTGTCAAAAATCATCAAAATATTTTACTTCTAAATGTTGCCTATGAAATGATTAATATCAAAAGTGGAATCACAAGGCCCTCTTTTGGTAACATTCCCATTAACTGTCCACCAAAGATATAGTGATGAAGGGGCAGGAAATAAATAGCTGAGCTATGAAAATGGTGACAATTATGATGGTAAATCAGGAGCAGATCATTGCCTCCAGAAATCACAGAAGGGCTCTGCATAAGAAAGCTGGACTTAATGATAAATGCAGAATGTTCATGGAAGTGGTAAAAAAAAAAACTGTAACACATAACTGCAAGCTGCAAAAACTTAGCACCTACCAAATGCATACCAAGACATCTAATGATGGAGATTATATGCCAGAAGCTTTCTGTTTTTCATAAACTAACAGATGACAAATCTCATGCTACAAATATAGAGTTCAAAATACCCTTGAAAATTCAACCAATAAACTGTACTTGAACTAATAAACCATACTAGATAGGAAGGCTACGGTTCCATTATCACAGGTAAAACTGTTGACCTACTTCTGTTGCTTAACCTCAGCAAATCTATAGGCAAACCTCATTTAACTTACCTCCCTACAGGAACCTGCTATTTATTTCACCAATTTGCTGCACTGATCAAAACTCTACCAATTTGTTTTACACTCTAATTTACCTTAGACTCCATTTATCCTCCATTTATCCTCCATTTACCTTTTATTGCACACACCTTTTTTATGTCTGAAAGCATTGTGGATCAATAGGCAATTAAAATAAATACTTTTAATAGATACCACCATACTGAATACTCATAATATCCAGGATTTTAGGAATGATTTTTTTTTTTGGACACAAGACTGTGGAAGAAAAAAAATTAATATGGAAATAAGAAAAGGTTATTTTAATCCTATCATATTAACTGCTGCTGTAGTTGTCCTAAAGATGTTTTCAATGAACCAACAGAGGTAAAGATTAAATCCAAAAAAAAAATCATCTATTTAATAGCAGAAATAATATTCTATCCAATCTTGTAATAGTGCATAAAATATTAAATTAAAAATACTAGCTTTACTTTTCCCAGGATTATCCCTACCTGAACCCCATTTAAAAAGATAATAAGATGAATGAATCAAACTAGAAACATGTATTATATGTTTACTAAGGGTGTAGCACTGAGTTATGTGCTAGGGATATGAAGACCAAGGAATTAGAGATCTTTCTCTTTAGGCATTCTAATGGGGAGGGTGGATGATGATGATGATGATGATGAACATAGTGAAATAATAATGTTTATTATCATCTCAAACATTTATAAAGTATTTCACATTTATTATCTCATTTGATTTGCACATCATCCAGAGGAAGAAATAAAAAGTGTGGAATATGGGGAACAGTACAAGGGCATAGTTCCACTTAGTGCCTTTGAGCAGAGCTCAGCAAGAAAAGGTTCATAATCAAAATAAAGTACCTCATCTGAAGCAAAAATAATAATATAATGGGATAGACAGCTAAAAACAAAAGGCACATATTGAAGGAAAACAAAAAGAGGTCACTCTTCCTTTTTCTTTTTTTAAAATTTCTTACTTTCATCTCTCCTCCCTTTCTCCTTCTTTCTTCCTTTCATCCTTCCCTCTTCTCTCCTTCTCTCCTTCCTTCCTTTCTTTCTCCCTTCCTTTTCCATTACCTTCTTCACCTTTTTGTGATGAAAACTACAGGAAAAATGTAAAGTGCTTTGGAATTGGGAATTCCAGTTATTATTTACATAATTTTATAATAGTTACATAATTTGATTATTTACATAAACACATTATTTACCACCCCACAACAGTAAGTTCTGTCTGGAGTTAATATAGTACTGTGACAACAACTCTGGGCAAGATATGAGGAGAAAAAAATTGGATTCTGACCCCGGTTTTATGGCTAACTAGTTTTGTGACTTTGAAGATGTCATTTAAAATCCCTGGGCATGAGGATTCAGTCAAATGTAAATATTGGGCTGCAAAGATTATTTGATGTAATTTTTTTTAACCTATTAACTTTCATAAGATTATATATTCACAGCTAGAAAAGACTTCTGAAGACATTTCACTCAACTCTTTAATTTTATAGATGAAGAAACTCAGATCACAAAAGCTAAGTACCTAGTTGAAAGTTCTACAAGGTTTAAGTTGTAGAGCCAGAATTTGAATCGAAGTCCGCTGATATCAAAAGCAAGTCCCTGTAATCTGCATCATCACTGAAAGAGGGATTCTGGAATTTTTGCACTGAGTTAATCAGAAAACATTTTCTGTAGCAGGTTCTGTGGATACTAAGTTCAATTAAAAATGTATTGATTGTCTCCCAATCCTAACCTTGCTGCTATGATGAATACATAAGAGGGAGAAGGTCTTTAAGGTATAGTTCCTACAATCAAAGATAAATGAACAAGATTTAAACAAGTAAAAGGACTATATGAGAGAAGTAAAATGTGGATTCAAATAATGTATTTGAAACTTGCTAGCTTTGAAACTATGGGAAAATCATTTGATCTCTCTTAGATTAATTTTCTTAACCTATAAAATGGTGCTACAAATACTTGCACATGGTCCAGAAGAAGACATAAAAAGTAAGTGTGGAAGTGTATTACTTACCCTACAAATTTATTTGTGGATTGCTAATATAGCTAAAGCTTTTCAAGAACCATCAAGCTATTTCTATTATTTTGTACTTACTCATAGGTAAGTACCTACACACATTTGGGGAAGGATTTGTAGGTGGGAAAAATCCACATGATCATTCTATATAATGATTAGGTGAAAGAATTAAGGGTGTTTTAATGAGAGAATATATGACTGGGTTGGGAACAAACACATTACCATTCTCCAATTGCTTGAAAGGTTGTCATGTGGAAAAGGGTTTAGCTTTGGTCTGTTTGGCCTCACAGGGAAGAACTAGGCAAAACTGGTCCAGATGGCAAAGAATCAAATTTCAGCTTAATGTAAAGAAGAACCTCCCCCCGCCCAGCAATGAAATCTGCCTAAAAGCACAGTGAGAGATCTATGGAATAAGAGGGATGGTTTCCTTACTGGGAGCTTCAGTGACCACTTGTTAGGGATGTTGTAGAGGGAATTCTTATTCAGAAGTGGGTTGGACTATGTGACCTCTGAGGTTTCATTCAACTGAAAGATTTTGTGATTCTTTGAAAGTTATTGGGTCAAATATCTCTAAAAACAATGTAAGTTGTATCTTCTTTTAAAATGTCTGTATCTGGGTAGCTAGGTGGCACAGTGAATAGAGCACCAGCCTTGGAGTCAGGAGGACATGAGTTCAAATCTGGCCTCAGACACTTAACACAAAAACTACCCGTGTGACCTTGGGCAAGTCACTTAACCTCAATTGCCCTGCATTCTCCCCTTCAAAAAGCAAAAATAAAATAAAATAAAATGTCTGTATCTAGTTAGAAGTTAGAACAGAGCTTCATTTTTCCTTTATTTCCTTTTTTTCTTCCTTAATTCTTTCTTTGCATTTCTTTCTTCTATTCCTAATCTATGTCACACCTTGTTGCAGTTGTTGGTAGAAAGAATACAGTCACCAAATGGGTTGAAAATAGCGGACAGGAGAGTAAGATCTTTAGGAATCTATCTGTATTCACAAGTCATAATTGGTGATTCTCCAACATGAATTCATGAGGAGTAAGTAGATTTTTCTTTCCCGCACTTGATGATGGCCAGGGAATTCAAACAGACAAAAGACTAACAGCCAATCAATCAGCATTATTAAATGTCTACTATGTGTCAGGCACTGAACTAAGGACTGGGGATAGAAAAAAGGCAAAAGATAGCCCTTGCTTCCAGTAGCTTCCAATCTAATGAGAGAAACACCATGCAAACAAATATATAGAAAGTAAGCTCTATATGGAATAAATAGGAAATAATTAACAGAGGGAAGGCATTAGAATTAGGAAAGGTTGTGGGAGCCTGTAAAAAATTTTGGACTAGTCCACACAGTATGCAAAGCAGTGGCCTCAAAGCCAAATAAAAATGGAGGTTACTAAGCCATACACAAGTCTCTCTCTGGACCATGTTTTGACTTAGAAAACCATGTAGTAATAGTATCTATATTTTATCACATTGTTAAAATAATTTCCAGTTACATTTTACAATTTTAATTTTATTTTTAATTTGTGGAATAAAACTAGAATTTCCATAACATGGTAAAATAAAAAAACATGCTGTGATTTGTCCAGCTTTTTGGAGTCTTGTGGCCATTTGGCCTGTGGTCCAGATGTCTGCTATGTAGAGGACCTGTACGAACTATTAATGGCTCAGGACTCAAGCTTTCAGAAACTGATCTCCTGTAGTAGTTTCTTGGAGGAATCAAAGAATTCCACAAAGGATTAAGGTTTCCTTCAAAGTTCAGCTCATGTACTACCTCTTACATGGAGCCTTCCTCCTTCCCTCAGCTGCTGATTATAAAATTCCACAACGTTACCTAGTATTTGTTTTGTATATAGAAAAAAGTTCATGGGGGGGGGGGGGAGAGCCAAGATGGCAGCATAGGAGCAGCAACATATTGCAGCTCTCACATAGCCACCCCAAAATACCCATAAAATGTGCCTCTAAACAAATTCTAGAATTCCAAAACACACACAAACATACTTTCCACTAAAGTCAGCTTGGCTACGAGGAAGCAGCCTAGCTTGAAACCATGGCTCTGCCCCAGAGGCGGCTGGACGAGAGGAGCCGAGCCCTGGCTGGAGCTTAGGGAAAGCAGATCTGCGGCAGCTGTAGCAGTATCCAGAATTAGGTTAGTGGAGCTCAGCAAAATCAGGGGAGAAAAGCAGATCCGGCCAACACGCCTCCAGGGCAAGGAGGTCACAGAAGAGGAGGTTTTGCACCCACTTCCACACTGACGCTTCAGAGCTCCCAGCCTGCAGACTGCAGGGGGATGAAGCGATCATTCAGAGGTCAAGTGCTCTCGCGTTGAGTGGCTTGTATCCAGATCACAGTCTTGGGCATTGGTCTTGGGTTTGTTTGTTTTTTTTTCAGTGAGCTGGAGTTGGGGAGGGACCCAGCAGCCTCCTAAAAGCTCTGGCAGCTGGGAAAACCCCAGTGATTTGGGACAGATCTTTCCCCTCGGGAAGCAGAGTTCCTCAGAGATAAAAAAAAAATCACGGACTGACAAAACAAGAATAAGAATAAGCATAAGAAGCAAAGTAAGAACAGCAATCAAACCCTAGATTCCTTCTTTGGGGAAAAGAAGGATCAAGGCAGGGAGCGGGAGAAGGAAACTCCCCCACCAAAAGCTTCCAATAAACATGAAGATTGCCCTAAAGCTAGAGATCAGCTGAAGAAGGATTTTGAAAGCCAAGTGAGAGAAGTGGAAGAAAAACTGGGAAGAGAAATAAGAATGTTGCAAGAAAATCATGAAAAGGGAGTCAGCAACCTGACTGAAGAAATTAACACCTTAAAAAATAGATTAACTCAAATGACAAAGGAGGCTCAAAAAGCCAATGAGGAGAAGAATGCCTTAAAAAGTCAACTTTGCCAGAAGGAAAAAGAATCTCAAAAGCATTCTGAAGAGAATAATTACTTCAAACTTAGAGTAAAGCAAATGGAAGCAAATGACTTTATCAGAAATCAAGATACTATCAAACAGATCCAAACAAATGAAAAAAATAGAAGGCAATGTGAAATATCTCCTTGAAAAAAAAACACTGACCTGGAAAACAGATCCAGGAGAGACAATTTAACAATTATTGGACTACCAGAAAGCCATGATCAAAAAAAGAACTTAGAAAGCATCCTCCAAGAAATTGAAGGAAAATTGCCCGGATAATCTAGAACCAGAGGCCAAAATAGAACTTGAAAGAATTCACCAATCACCTCTTGAAACAGATACCCAAAAGAAAACTCCTAGAAATATTATAGCCAGGTTCCGGAACCCCCAGAACAAGGAGAAAGTATTGCAAGCTGCCAGGAAGAAACAATTTGAATATTGTGGAAACACAATTAGGATAACCCAGGACCTAGCAGCTTCTACATTAAGGGATCAAAGGGCCTGGGATATGATATTCCAGAGATCAAGGGAGCTTGGATTAAAACCAAGAATCACCTACCCAGCAAAATTGAGTATAGTGTTCCAGGGGAAAATATGGTCATTCAGTGAGGTAGAGGACTTTCAAACATTCCTGCTGAAAAAATCAGAACTGAAAAAGAAAGTTTGACACTCCAAC
>JAQQSU010015152.1:0-11242 GCA_028627135.1 Pseudochirops cupreus
TTCTTCCTTCACCCAGAGCAACATTCCAATTCTGTCTGTCTCTGGAATTCTTGCTTATATACACACCTCAGCCAATCCCCTTCTTCCACATCAACAGGGGAGTTCATGCCTTCTCAACAGTGGGACAGGGTTTGCCCCTTCCACACTTAGCACTTAGTACTAAGTGCTAAGTATCCTGCTAAACAGATTACTATTACAGGAGGAAGGCAAAACTGGAAGTAAATCATTTAGAAAGAAGTAAACTCTACTCAACCTCTCTCTTTCCTTAGAGTAGGTGACCCTTTCTCCTCCATGAACAAACATTGAGAATTATGATTTTTCTGGCACTCAAAAGCAAGCATAGTTTGTTACCAGTTCCATAGTTTGATGCCTTCCAACATATGAGAGAATTTATGCCACATATATCAAAGCTTTGAAAACCCAGAATCTCCCTGAGACTATAATGAATCAGGACTCATGCATTTGGTGGCCTTCTCCCTTCCCAATATGAAAATCACTTATTTGCAGAAAAACTTATAGCTTAACATATACTTTGAATCTCCAGTTTAATAACCTTGAAAGATTACAATAACCCAATTAATAGTCCATTTTGTGTTGTGTATATGTGTATATGTAAGAGAACTGGAGCTAAGAACAACTTTTATTAACTTTCAAAAATGAATAGAAGAAGTGGGATTTAAACTCAGGTCTTCTAATTCATGGACCTTTTCCTCTCTTTTCCCCACTATGTAACATTGCCTCTTACTTCTGGTTTGATGAATTTGCCTTCCATTTTGGATGAAATTTGGTTCTGTGAAACTTCAGCCATACTTCCTGTGTGCATTTCTTACATACCCACTTGTCACTGCATTCTTTAAATGTCTTTGAGAAAAATCTAGTTCATCAGTTAAAAAAAAAAGTTAGTACAGGATTACTAATGTTCTTGTACACTAAATGTATGAATTTGTAGTGCCTTTCCCTAGAACACCCAATTTTGTTAATTCTATAGTCATCTCTGAGAGATTATTTTTTTCTTATTTAATCTATTGTCCAAAATGAACCGTGAGGACAAAAATAAAAATAGAATTTGGCCAATTAACGATACACTTATTTTTCTGAAAAGTGTTTTTTTTTATTTGAACTTAAGAGAAACAATTAGAAAATATAAAGTGCATAGGTCCTAATATTACAATTGTTATCTATACAAAATGCTATTTCAAATATTGAAACCACAGGCCTGATTTCCTATTATGTGTCTTGCAATTACAAAAATGAGAAAGGAAGGATGCAGTAAGGTAACACGGTTTTGTAGCTGACGTATATAAATTACTTACCATTTCTTGTTAGAATGAAATACTTGTGTGACAAATATTTACTTAAAATTGCTCTATTAGATTAAAACATAACATCTTTGGACTTTCAGAAAATGCTGTTTTCTCTGCAATTTTAAGTCAATTGGTGGTTTGAATAAAGTAAGACATATACTTGAAGAAAAAGCATTACATTATCATTGACTATTACATACATTATTTTCTTTACTTTAAGTTGTATTTGTTTTATGTAGGCTTGTGTTTTACTCTCCAGGATAACCTATTTTATTAGTCCTATTTTACCATAACCTCTGGCCTTATATCTTCCTCAGAATGAAAAAATCATCATTTTGTCTATTGTCCTGTCAACACAGCTGCTTCTCATTCTAGAAATCCTAGAAACAGCAGGGAGCTGTCCAGAGTTACAGCTTCTTCAAAATAACAAGAAAGTTAGGTTTAACATCACACTTGGCAAGCCAAAAAAGGTTCTTAACATACTCACTGCAATAAATATGTAAAATCATCTACATACTCTGGTTAGAAGTTTAGGACTGTATTGAGTACTAGTTTTATGAAACTCCTTCACCTTGAATATCTTTTGTTGCTTGCTCTTTGGGGGTTTTGCTGCTGTATTGTCAACATTGTCAAACTGTTTTGTTTTTAACTTAGAGCATTGATAAGCTTGTGTCCCTTGCTCTTGGTTGTTTTGAATACAGTATTAACTATTCTACTGATGGTAACTGTAATCCTCCCCAAATTCTTATGAAGTAAGATTTTGAGGGCTTTCCTTTCCAAATTATTTTGGTTTCCTGTTATAAAAATCTATGCCATGATGACTTCTAACCACTTTGACTTGTCTTGTCCCTTCATACCCTTTTTCATTCTGAAAGAAATCATACTTACTGAAAGACATAGATGTTTGCTAAGAAAGTGTGTATTCTAATTAATCTAAATTGTTATTTTGTCCTAATGTAATTGAGAGAATTAGGCTTCCAGAATCTTATTACATTAAATGAATCTTGGTAAATCTTTTGAAAATTTTGTCTCAGAGGATTCTTTTAAATATGATGCCTATACATGTCTTCTCTATTCCATCTCTTTATATGTTGTCTTCTATCTTGGTCCTTCAATGATTCTCTTTTTAAGCTCTTATATCTTTTGATAGAGGCAGTTAGGTGGCACAGTGAATATAGAGCTAGTCTTGGAGTCTAGAAGACTCATCTTCCTGAGTTGAAATCTGGTCTCAGACCCTTTCTAGGAGTGTGACTTTGGGTAAATCACTCAGCCCTGTTTGCCTCAGTTTCCTCATCTGTAAAACAAACTGGAGAAGGAAGTGGCAAATCACTCCAGTATCATGCCAAAAAATAAAAACAAAACCAAAACAAAACAAATGGAGTCACGAAGAGTGGGATACAACTGAAATGGCTGAACAACAACACTATTTCCGTCTCCACTTGTTTGCATTCCTATTGCTTAAAAATATATTTATATATCTCCCACCTTAAAGAAGCTCTTATTTGCCTAACCCTGACAGTTCCTAGTATAATTCCTGTTTGTTTCCTTCCTTCTATCAGAAGAAATTATACACTCATCATTGTGTCTTTATCATCCACTCTGTACTTAATTTTCTACATCTGTCTCTTCACATTTTTCTTCTAAAATAGTCTCTTTTAGACCATCAGACACATTTTAATTGCTAAATCAAGTAGATTTTTCTCAGCCCTCATTGTTCTTAACCAGTCTGTTGCATTGAACACAGTAGCTCTTCCCATGCTTCTTAGAATTAACTCAGCTTCTTTAAGACTTCAGTTTATTGATCCTTCTCCTATCCCTCTGAAACTACTTCTTCCCATTCCCAAAACTTAATTATAATATTTCTGTGTTTTCTTAATACTCTTTCCATTAGAATTATTGCTTTCCCTTTTGACTTCAACTATGATCTCTACATGGATAACTTCCCAATCTGCCTCTCTAGGTTTGTTTTATTTTCTCCTTATTTCTAACATATGGACAGCTGATAAGCTCTGATGGCCTTCTGATGCCTTCAATTCAACATGTTTAAAAACAAACTTTTCACATTTTTTCCCTTTAAATGAGATCCTCTTTCAACAGACCAACATCTTTCAACGATATTATGATCCTTACAAACCGAGATAAAAAAAAACACAGAATTATTTTCCTTCCCCATGTCTCCTTTCCTCTCTTACACTCACTTCCCATGACCAACTGGTCAATAATTTCTATAGATTATTTCTTCATAAATTTTTATTCCTTTCATCTATTTCCATTGGTGCCACCATACCCCACAACTCAATAACCTTGGATTTGCCAGTATCTTCCTAATATGTCTGCTTTCCTTTCGTCTCTCCCTGTTATAACTCGCTGACAGACTGCTACCAGATTAATCTTAAGACTCTACTTTACTCCTGTTATCCCCATACTCAAAAACTGCTTCCAAACACCCTGCAAAATAAGATGCAAATTCTTTAGCTAAGCAGTAAAGAAGCTTTTATTTTTTGTCCCCCATCTATGTCTTCAGCCAAATCTCTAACTGCTCATTCATATAGTCATGTATCTTGTTGTAGCCAGGTTGGTCTTGTTGTTACTGTTCTTTTTTTTATCCTTGAAGAGGACCAGTGACATCACAGAGGTGATGTCTTGACTTGAGTTTGAATTAGATATAAGTGAGGCAGAATTACAAAAGTTATCATTTGGATAGTAAAGTAATTTTTTAAAAAAGTATAGAAGTTCAGAACCTAAATGATTCAGGTAAAGCATATACATATATGTATACATGTTCGTATGAGTGTGTGTGTGTGTGTATATATATATATCCATACATTTATGTGTGTAAATGTATGTGTATATACCTATGTGTATGTGTGTAGATCTAGCTTTAGCTAAATCCAGATGTATGTATTCTTTCCAGCCCCCACTGAACCCTTAAATTGCTTTGCTCATATTTATGGCTAATGAAGCTATTTGCACTTAAGGAAAGGAGGTTTAGCTCCAGCACTGCTGTCACTAATGTGCAAAGGTAAGAACTCTGTGAATATGGAGCTGACATAGTGTACTTCTGTGACATCTCATGCTGAAAGCTTGCCTGCCAGCCTGTCTATCGATTTACACATTTATACAACCTTGACAAGCATGCTATTTTAGCAAGAAACAATACAAAGGGGAAGACCCAAAAAAAAAAACCGCCAAAAAAAAAATACTATCCTTCATTGCACTGAGCCTCAGGCTTATCAGGGCCTAAGCCTAAGGGAATTTAGTTCCTTCCTCTTATGGTGCTATTTGTTGTATGGACTGAAGTTTCTGATGAACTCAAAATTCTTTTCAGTGATGTTGAGTTGGAACATGACCCCAGGGTACAATTCTCTATTAAATGGGTAAATGACCACAGGTATTAAAGGACAAAAGACACCCATACACTAGAAATAGTTAAGACAATAAATTAAATGAATCAGAAGAGGTATGTAACTTAATTTTAACCATTCAGCATAACAATGTAGCCTATGTTCTATAGTGGCTTGGAGCTTTTTGGTTTCTCTGAACAGAGATGAAGTCCAGAGAAAGATTTTTGATGACTTCATTTAACAAAAGCTTTTGTTTGGGGGTTTATTCCTCACCACAGACTGGCAGTCTCCTTATATTATGATGTTAGAGCAATGCTTTCATACCCAAGGAGGGTTGTTGCTAAAACATATTTCTTCAGTACTCAGACAAAAAAAAAAGGCAAACATAGTATTTCCAATTTCCCATATTTCCAATCAACAATACAATGCATGAAATCATTATTACCATTCTGATTCAGAATATATATGTTTACCTACATATATATGTGTGTGTGTTTGTGTGTATACATATACATACATATATCCGTATATACATATACATATATCCATGTATTTATATACCCATATATATTTATCCATATACACACACACATATATAATGTTTGTGCTTTACTTTTATTAACTTTATTTTAGTGTTCAGTATTCACTTCCATAAGATTTTGAGTAATTTTCTCCCCATTTCTCCCCACCCCACACCAAGAGAGCATGCTTTCTGATTAACCCTTTCCACAATACGCTTTCCTTTCTATCACCCAGCTCCCCACCACCTGTTCTCTTCTCTCCTTCCCTTCTATTTTCCTATAGGATAAGATAGATTTCTATACCCTATGACTTGTATATCTTATTTCCCAGTTACATGAAAAATAATTTTTAAGAGTTGTTTATAAAATTGAGTACCACATTCTCTCCCTTTCTCCCTCCCCACCCACCCTCACTAATATGGCAAGCAATTTGATGTGTTACACATGTGTAGTCATGCAAAACACTTCCATAATAGCCATATTGTGAAAGACTAAGTGTATTCCCCTCCATTCTGTCCTGTTCCCCATTTATTCTATTCTCTTCTTTGACCCTGCATCATGTCAAAAATATTTGCTTCTGATTATCCCTCCACCCAATTGCCTTCTTTTCTATAATCCCACGCTCCCTTATTCCCTTACCCCTACTTTCCTGTAAGGTAAGATAAATTTCCATACCCAATTGAGTGTGTATATTACTCCCTCCTTCAGCCAAATCTGATAGTGGTAAGGTTCATTCATTCCCTCTTTCCTTCTTCCTCTCCCCCTCACTGTAAAAGCTTTTTCTTGTGGCAGCTGGGTGGTGTAGCGAATACAGCACTGGTCTTGGAGGTAGGAGGACCTGAATTCAAATCCGTTCTCAGACACTTATTACTTACTAGCCATGCGACCTTGGCCACATCACTTAACCCCAATTGCCCTGCCTTTCCCCCTCCAAAAAGCAAAAAAAAAAATACTTCTTCTTGACTCTTTTATGTGAGATAATTTACTCCACTGTACTTTTCCCTTTCTCCTTTTCCCAGTACATTCTTCTTTCACCATTTAATTTCATTTTTTAGATGTTTTACCTTCATATTAAATTCAATCTGTTCCTTCTCTCTGTGTCTCTGTCTCTGTGTCACTGTCTCTTTATGTGTGTGTGTGTGTGTGTATACACACACACATACATATATATATATATATACACACACACACACATACAAACATATATATGTGTGTATGTTTATTCCCCCATATATATCTATATCTATCTTTATCTCTATCTATATATCTATCTATATTCCATCCAACTACTCTAATACTGAGAAAGGTCTCATGAGTTACAAATATCATCTTTCCATATAGGAATTCAAACAGTTCCTCTTTAGCAAGGTCTTATGGTTTCCTTTTCCTGTTTACTTTTTAATGCTTTTCTTGAATTTTATATTTGAAAGTCAAATTTTTCTATTCAGGTCTGGTGGTTTTATCAAGAATGCTTTAGAGTCTTATATTTCATTGAATATTCATTGTATTCCCCTTGAAGTATTATACTCAATTTTGCTGGGTAAGTGATTCTTGGTTTTAATCCTAGTTCCTTTGACTTCCAGAATATCATATCCCAAGCCCTCTGACCCCCTAATGTAGAAGTTGCTAAATCTTGTGTTATCCTGATTATGTACTTGAATTGTGGTGTTTTTTTTTTCCTGGCTGCTAGCAACATTTTCTCTTTGACCTGCAAATTCTGGAATTTCACTACAGTATTTCTGGGAGTTTTCCTCTAGGGATCTCTTCCAGGAGGTGATTGGTGAATTCTTTCAATTTCTATTTTACCTTCTTGTTCTAGAATATCAGGACAGTTTTCCTTGATAATTTCTTGAAAGATTATGTTAAGGCTCTTTTTTTATTGTGGCTTTCAGGTAGTTCAATAATTTTTAAATTGTATCTCCTGGATCTATTTTCCAGGTCCGTAGTTTTTCTAATGGGATATTTCACATTGTCTTCTATTTTTTTTTTTATTGTTTTGGTTTTATTTTATAATTTCTTGATTTTCATAGAAGCATTAGTTTCCACTTGCTCCATTCTAATTTTTAAGGAAATGTTTTCTTCAGTGAGTTTTTCTATCTCCTTTTCCATTTTTCTGAGTTAATTTTTGAGACATTCTTCCCCTCATTGGCTATTTTTGATCTCTTTTGACATTTGGTTTAGTCTATTTTTTAAGATGATATTTTCTTCAGCATTTTGGGGGTTCTCCTTTAGCAAGTTGTTGATTTGTTTTTCATGATTTTCTTGTATCACTTTCATTTCTCCACCCAATTTTTCTTCTACTTGTCTTTTAAATTTTCAAGGTCCTTTTTCAGCTCTTCTATGGCCTGTGATCAATTCATATTTTTCTTGGGGACTTCTGATGTAGGAGCTTTGACTTTGTTGTCTTCTTCTAGTTGTATATTTTGATTTTTCTTGTCACCAAAGTAATATTCTATAGTATGATTTCTTCCCCACTGTTCACACATTTTCCCAGTCACCTACTTGACTATTTAGCTCCTTGTTAAGGTAGGACTCTGCTTTCAGAATGGAGAGTACACTGTGCCAGGTTTCAGGGATTCTGTATAGCTGTTTTCAGTGATATTTCTAGGAACTTGTAAATTTTCCATTCATCCAAGATGGTATGATTAAAGGAGAGGTATTTACTCCTCTCCTTATCTGTGCTCTCGTCTATGAGTGACCACAAGTACTCTTTTCTGCTTTGGAATTGTAAGGAGGATTTCCTCTTCACTGCCAACACAATCTCTTCCATGCCAGTGCTCCTCCTCACTCCAGGACTGCCACCCAGACTGTGACCCAGATCCAGGCATGGGCAATGCAAGAGAATCCTGCCTCAGAGCCAGCAAATAAATCCTGCCAATCCCTCTCTGATCAGCTGCTCAAGCCCCTCACAGTCTATGCGTCGAGAACTCTGGGAAGCCACCACTGCCACAACTACTGCTGCTGCCACCGCTGCCATTGTTTCCACTACCCTGGGTCTGGGGCTCAGACTGGATCTCACTCCTCTCTCAAACAGGTCAGACATAGCCCTCCTAATGACCTTCTAAGTTGATTTTGGTATTTGTGGGTTGCAAAGTCTGGAAACCACTACAACTGCCAGTGATTTAGTCCTTGGAGTTTGCTGGCATGGTCTGTGGTGGCATGACTCACACTGGACTATGACTCTTTCCCACCCTGGTGCAATAGACCTTTCCTGTCAACCTTCCACATTGTCTTGGGCACATTTTTGTGGGTTCCGTTGCTGTAGAACTTGTTTAGAGTCATTTTTTACAAGTGTTTGAAGAGGTTTGAGGGAAAGCTCAAGAGAGTCCCTGCTTTCACTCTGCCATTTTGGCTTCTCTCACCCCTCCCTCTCTAGGTTAGATATATTGATAAAGAGAATTATTTTTATACTTTAAGAATTTTGAGATGATTATGATCCCAGGTCTCTTATAATCTTCAAATTGCATATACAGTGCCACTTCTTTTCCAATATTTTAAAAAGTAGAATTACATGTAATATATTTTTTATTTGTTGCATAGATGAAAACATGAGCAATTAATATCTAATATTTGAACTTTAAAAGGAAATTGATCAAACAAAATGGGCATTAATTCTATAGCTCAAGAATTCAATAATCTCTCCTTTCAAAGTTTCAGTTACTTATAATACGACAAAACTCTATTCCATTTGGGTTTGGGAGGCAAGTAAAAAGTCAGAAAACATGGGTTAGAATTTTATCTCTCTTCTTGGGAATTCAGTAGTGCTCTGAAATGTACTAGCTGTATGACCTTGTACAAGGAATTTAAGTAAGCAGTGCTTTAGGTAACTTTCTAAGATGGCAAGTTGCTATTGTTGAGGTGAATTAGTCAAAGTACTTTATTCATTTGGGGTTCCCTATATCAAATGTGTCCCACTTAAATAGAAAGATAGGTCACTAAAACATACATAGGAATGCTTGCAAGTGGCATTTTTTTTTTACTTAGAAAAGGATTGACAATATCTATGTTTTATTGTTTTTATTGATTTTATTAAATCTTTCCAAGTTACATTTTAAATTGGTCCCCATTAACACTGGCCCCACATGTTTGCTATTTCTCTCTTATGTCAATGAAATAATAGGGTAAAAAAAAATGAAGTTGAACTAAACAATTTCAAAGATCTCTTCCAGCTCTCAATGTCTATGGCTATACATTTCATTTCTATCTGTTCTATGTTAAGTCTTCATGTAATTATGGTGGGGGAAGAGAAGAAAAAAAAACTTTCTTTTTTTTTTCCTCTTCAAAAGTTTTCAGTTTTCAATTTTGGGCTCATTCCATTTAGCAATTCATTAATTACTGTTTGCTAAAAGAGCATGGTTGGTATAGTGATAAACATCACAAACATCTGGATAGATTTATAATATACACTACAGTACTGACATAATTAACCCTTTTTCCTCATCTTCATATTTTGAAACACATCACTCCCCATACATTTGTTCATTTAAATTTCCACTTTAAGAGAAAAATATGCTAGATTTAAATTATTATTGATTTTTCATCTATTAATTGCTTCAAGGAATAGTTCACAAATATATTTTTGTTGAGGTTTGAATAATCATCTTCAGAGTTTTGGAAGATTTCAACACATTTCATCATTAGTTATTTTTTGTTGATGTTTTTTTTCATCACTTTCATCTGTAGACATGTGAAGCTATGCTAAATGGATTGACTACATATAAAGAACAAAGAGAGCAAGAATATATTTCTTCAGCTCTCACTGATTCAGAATAAAGTTAAGTAAGTCTTGTAGGTATTTCATTACAGTTTTCTCATTAGAAAATATTAACATCCTAACAACTAATGAGTTAGATTTCCTTTCTCCAATAAAGGAAAAATAATGTTTTATGAGATTTCTTTGACTTTATTCAAAGGGGAAAATATTTCTTTCCATTGCATATGAAACTGAATTCCGTTATGGAGAGCAACTTTGCTTGCTAAAGAAAAGAAGGGGTGAAATTATATATCTGTATTAGCAGTCTTCCTCCCAGCCATGTAGCAATATACCCTGTACCTGAGCTCCTACACTTTCCCCCTGACATTTCAAAATGCAAGAGGAAAATGTCAAATGCTACAACTCTACTTGAGGGCATAAATTGAGTATGAGCAGAGAATCTTCTCTGGTTTCTCCATCCGTACAAGTCCAAGCTGTATTAGTTAAGGAAGGAAAACAGACAAAGGAGAAGAATCATAGTAAATAAAATGATATGATATAAAATGCACAATTTTAAAAATGCATACTTTTTATCCATTTTGTTTGGGAGACCCTATATTCACCATATTTTTGTCCTTTCTAATTTAATTCACTAGTCTTTTTTTTAAACTTCTGTTTATTTTTACTTTACATCATTCATTTCCATGAGATTTCGACTTACAAATTTTCTTGCCATCTTTCCCCTACCCACCACCCCAAAACACCGATCCCACTGTATACACCCTCCCCCCAATCAGCTCTTTCCTATATCTTCTACCAACATCCCTTTGAATTTCCAGTAGAGCAAGATGGATCTCTCTACCACAGTACCTGTATATTTCCCTCCTTCCTATTACACTCCCACTTGTTCTACTCTCTACTTTGTCTCTCTCCCTTTACAAAAGTGTGTGCTTCTAACAACCCTCCACCCAAACCGGCCCTACCCTGGATCCTCCCGCCTCTAATCCCCTTCCCCCTACTCTCCTGTAGCCAAGATAACCAATTTAGAGTGTATGTCATTCCTTCACTAAGCCGACTTCAATGAGAGTAAGGTTAACCCATTCTCTTTTGCCTTCCTGTTCTCCCCCTCCTTTGTAACAATTATCCCTTGCCTCTTCTATATGAGAGGATTAATCCCATTCTGTCTCTCTCTGTCTCCTCTCATGCTATTCCTCTCCCACCTCTCAATTTCACCTTTTAAAATATTAGCCCATCCTATTCAATTGATCCTGTGCCCCCTGTCTATGTACACATGTATACACACACTCACAAATGTATTCATATACATGTATGCCCTCCTATATAGACAATGTATATACACAACACACACACACACACACA
>JAQQSU010015153.1:0-11242 GCA_028627135.1 Pseudochirops cupreus
TATATCATTTACCTAGTTCAGGGGGAAAAGTCAGCTCTCTGAACTTCAGAGAATGCAAACACAAGTTACAAACAAACAGAAAAACAGATCAGCAGATGGCTTCCAGTGTCTGACCATTACATCAGTTACCTATTCAGTTACCAGAGAGGGAAGCACCAACATCTGGGTTTTTCAAAGCTGGGGAACTCAACGACTTCCCAGAGTCTCATCTGGCCAAATCACAGAAATCTTCTCAAAGTGAGCCCCAAAGCAAAACCTCACATCAGGGCGTATATATAGCCTTCTCCTGTCTTGGAGAATGTCACAGCCCTCTGTGACCCAGTGCCCAATCACAAAGCTACAAGGCAAGGGCATTCCTGAAGAACAAGCCTCCTGCCACAGGCTCCACGTGACCACATTCAGCCTATTAATGGGCAGAGTATACTTTCAAATCAGGGAAGGCTCTTAGAGTCACTTAGCCACTTTAGCAAAGGGCCTGGGGGCAGGGAAGATCTTCAGATTCTCATAATAGTTGTTTAAGAAGCTTGCTGCTTGCTGTTAAAATGAAACCTAGCCTGGAGGTGTTTACTCTTTACAGGGATCAATCACCATCCTGGAATTTTTGCTCCAATCTTCTCAAATTGCCCCAGGAAGAATCTGGTGATGCCCCTGTTCTTATTCATCTCCATCCACACTTTGTTCATCCTAAGGTGCATTTTAAATTCTTTGTGGATGAAAATTGTGGGAGTTCGTAATTTTCAGACCTACTCCACCATCTTCCCAGAATCCTCATTTTTCTCTATTCTTACAGACACTTTATATAATTCCCTTATTAATTGTTCTTTGTACTATTGATGGAATTTGTTTGTATGTTCATCTACACTTGGTGTTTTTTTCTTCTATAATAGGAGTCAATTTATAACTTAGTCAACTTCCATTTATAGGATAGAGGTATATACATTATCTACTATTTTCTTCACCTAAGCATTTTCTATTTTTTGTAAATGTTTATCCACTTCATTTAAGTTTTCACTTTTGAGGGTAAATAGTTGGATTACTAGCTTTGGATTGCAAAGTAAACAAGACTGATTCTACCTTGGAGCAACCTTGACAATTATAATCAATATGAGAAGCATATTCTTATCAAATCACAAAGACAAATGTAAGGCAAAGTGTTTTTGATTGTAAAACATGAATAACACTGGATTAGAATTAAAACATAGAAATAACAGAATGTTACAGCATCCTATAAGATATATATTATTATCATTTACATGCAATTGGGAAATAAGATATACAGGTGCTGGAGTAGGGAGATCCATCTCGCCTTACCAGAAAGTCAGAGGGGTGATAGGGGAGGATATAGGAGAGAACACATTGGGGGAGGGTGTATACCATTTAGAACTGGAAAAGTGGTCAGAACAATCTGACTATCTTCTTGTTATCAAGAAAAAGTGTTGGTTAGCTTAAATGACTGTTTTTCATTATCTGTTTTTTGAGTTTTGGAAGTTCCATTGAGATCTACCCTGTGTAACTGCAGCTGATGAATCAGGACCCTAAGTGGTGAAAAAATTATCTTAGTAGTCTTCTAAACCCAATCCTGTCTCTTTGGTTGGTGGGTGTGTAATGGCCAGAAAACAGTTAAGTGATACTTTATGAAACTAGAAACCAATGAAGTAAAACTTTACGAACTTGAGATAGGAGTCAGGAAGCCGGCCTAGCGTAATTTATCTTTTTCTTTCTCGGTCGTCATGCCCTGTGCCCCTCTGCTTACAACCCCCCCCGCCCCTTGCCTTAGTAACAGCTTGCTTATGTCTATATGGTAACCTCTTTTAGTAATCAATTGTGTTAGTTAGATATGTAAACCTGAAAGAAATGTATAAAAGATTCCTCACCCCTGAACTCGGGGCTGCTCCACCTTTAATTGGCATGGAGTAGCCCCAGCTGGTAAATTAAAGCTCCTTAAAACCTTTTAATTCAGACTCTGTGGTCACTTTGTTAAGACTCATCAAGTCATGTCATTTCAGGTGGATAAAAACCAGCTGCTGAGGTATTAAACTCTGGCTTTTGAAAACCCTAGCTATGCTCCCTATTAACCTGTCTGTCAGTATTTATTTCTGTCAGTGGAGTTTTCTGCCTTTCTTTGTCATCTATGTTAACAGTCTTTATTTACTATTGTCTCTTTATACTTTGTCCTCTAAATGGAAAATAAAGAAACCCAAACCATGTTATCTCATGTCCTCCCTCACCCCCAGAAAAACAACAACCTTAGAGCCTGAATAAACAATTTTATTAATTTGACATATTTATCTTAGTAGAAATTTTGGAGGTATATCTCCCTTGGATTGTTAAAAGAAGAGACTGTGGAATTTGCATATCAGTTCACTCACTCAGCCTTCCTTGGAGAGTAAGAGAGTTTTATTGCTTTATTGCCAAGGAAAAAAGTGATGGTTTTGCAAATTGAAATTTGATTTCTGAATAAAGAACTATGTCACCAACTGAAATTTACTCCTCCTTCCATTCCTGAAAAACTAAAGCAGAGGAATGTATGTATGTATTTATGTGTGTGTGCATGTATGATGAAAGTATTTTACATTTTAATTTGAAACCAGAATAATTGGAAAATTGACTTGCAGTGACTTGATATAGGAAAAGATTGATCTAAAAGTAACAGACTGAAGATACCCTTACTAATTATATGGATGAGAATTAATAGCCATATCATAGCATTTCTTTTTTTTTAACTTCTGTTTATTTTTAGTTTACATCATTCATTTCTATGAGATTTTGAGTTACAAATTTTCTCCCCATCTGTCTCCTACCCACCACCCCAAAACAGTGATCCCACTGTATACACCCTCCCCCAATGTGTTGTCTCCTATATCCTCCCCCATCACCCCTCTGACTTTCTGGTAAGGCAAGATGGATCTCCCTACTCCAGTACCTGTATATCTTATTTCCCAGTTGCATGTAAATGATAATAATATATATATACATAGACCACAGTGGTGGTCTGGGCTCTGAGCCTGTTGCCTTCAGTGGGAGCTTTGTTACTCTGTAATTTTGTGGGTTCTGGAGCTCTAAAATTTGTTTAGAGTCATATTTTATAGGTATTTGAGGTGGTTATATAGGGAGCCACAGAGTTCTCCTGCTTCTAATCCGCCATCTTGACTCTGACCCCCCACCCCCATCATGGCATTTCTTAACATAAAATATACATTTGATGGCCACTTTAAGAATCTTTCTCTTTTTGCATGGTAAAGCATGGCTGCAGGGCCACCACTTCTGCTGCTTTCTTGCTCTGGCAGTAGATGGGCAGACCCACTCTTTTCCCCCAAATTTAACCAAGTTCCACTGACCTTTCACTTTGTCATTGTTTCTTATGGGTTGGTAATTCTGGAGACTGCAGAATTACTGGTGATCCGCTCTCCTGAAAGCTCCAGCTGCTGCTTGTACTGGCCACTCTGGTGCTACAGCCCTGGGTTCATGCGGGGCTGGTCTCAGCTCCCAGTGTGCTGTGATGTACCCTTCCAATCCACCTACCAGGCTGCCTTCAGTGGGAACCTTTTTTCTCTGTAATTTTATAAGTTCTGGAGCTCTAAAATGTGTTTAAAGTCATATTTTATGGGCATTTGAGGTGTTTATGAGGGGAGCTCCATCCCTCCATCTTGACTCTGTCCCCAGTTGAACTATTTATATGGAAAAAATGATAATTGTAACTCATAAGACATTTCTCAGCATGAGGATAGCTGAAGGGAATATACATATATGTATGTGTATATATGTGTGTATACATATACACAAATATACATATATATGTATGTATCAAAGGATGTGAATTGGTCAGGAACTAGTTAAGTGAAAAACTTCATGGACATAAGACAGGAGTCAAGAAAATGGCCCAGGAAACAGTTAAGTGATACCTTATGAAATTAGAAATCAGCCAAGTAAAATGCTATGAACTTGAGATGAACTCGAGATAGAAAACAGTGTACCGGCCTGGGAACTGGGCTGGGGTAATTCCTCTTTTTCTTCATTTTTCTTCTCTTCTGTGCCCAGTTGTCATGCCCTGTGACCCTCCCCTTTTCCATCAACCCCTACCTACAGATGAAATCACAAACTACCCCCATGCCTTAGTGATTAGATTGCTCACACCTGCATAATAATTAAACTTAGTGGCAAATTATGTTAGTTAGCAAAACAATGAAGCTGTATTGTATATAAGATCTGGCAACCCTGAGCTAGCTGCTGCTCCCTACCTTTGAATTGGCATGGAGTTAGCCCCAGCTGGTAAATTAAAGCTCCTCAAACTTTTATTCGGACTCTGTGGTCACTCTGTTTAGACTTGTCATTTCAGATTTATGTGTATATAAATATATGTTTGAGCATAGGCATTTATATGTTCATGTATACATAGACGGAGGTACAGGACAAGTTGAAGATGAAGGGATGATATCTAAAAAATTAAATTAAAATGTGAGAGAGGAATTTATTGGGAGAAGAAGAAAGGGAGCAATAGATTAGGGTAAATTATCTCATATAAAAGAGTAAAGAGAAAACTGTTAAAATGGAAGGGAAGAGCAGGAAGGTGCATGGGAATGTGACAACCTGATTCTCATTGAATTTGGCCTAAGGAAGGAATAACATACACACTCAATTGGGTTTCTTGTCCTACAGAACAATAGGGTGGTAGCAATAAGAGGGGGGATGATAGAAGGGAGGGCAGATGGAGGGAGAGGTTAGTTAGAATCAAACATTTTTGAAAAGGGATAGGGTCAAATGGGAAAATAGAAAAAAGTGGGGGGCAGGATAGAATGGAGGGAAATATGGTTAGTCTTTGTATCAGCAAGCACCCTAGCATGCCCAGGATGGCTGCTAGTACAGGTTCTTAGATCTGCTTTTCTAAAGGAAAGCAACTCAGAATGGGTTAACAATATCACTTTAATCAAACAAACACATATCATTTACCTAGTTCAGGGGAAAAAATCAGCACCCTGAACTTCAGAGAATGCAAACACAAGTTACAAACACAAGTTACAAGCAAATAAAGAAACAGATCAGCAGACAGGCTTTCAAACTGTCTGACCATTACATGAGTTACCTAGTCAGTTACCAGAGAGGAAAGCACTAACATCTGGGTTTTTCAAAGCTGGAGGGCTCAATGGCTTCCCAGAGTCTTGTCTGGCCAAATCATACAACTCTTCTCAAAGTGAGCCCCAAAGCAAAACCTCACATCAGGGCGTACATATAGCCTCTGTGACCCACTGCCCAATCACAAAGCAACAAGGCATGGGCATTCCTGAAGAACAAGCCTCCCCCCACAGGCTTCACATGACCACATTCATCCTATTAGGGGGCAGAGTATACTTTCAAATCAGGGAAGGTAATCAGAGTCACGTAGCCACTTTAGCAAAGGGCCTAGGGGAAGGGAAGATCTTCAGATTCCCATAACAGTCTTCCACAATATAACTACTATGGAAATGATTTGGGTAACTACACATGTGCAATCTATATTGAATTGCTTACCTACTAGGAGTGGTGAGTGAGGAGGGAAGAAGGGGAAAAAATTTGGAACTCAAAGTTTTAAAAACAGAGGTTTAAAAATTGTCTCTTTTTACATGCAACTGGGAAATAAAATATACAGGTATTGGGGTATAGAAATTTATCTTGCCCTACTAGAAAATTAGGGGGGCGAAGGGTAGAATAAAAGAGAGAACAGATTGGGGGAATGGGTATTCAGTAGGCTTGGCATTTTGGGGTGGGGGTAGGGGAAAGATGGGGAGAGAAAAAATTATAACTCAAAATTTTGTGGAAATGAATGTTGAAAACTAAAAATAAATATTTTTTTTAAAAAAGAAACCATATCATAATGGAGAGAAGTAAGGAAGAGGAAGCAGCAAGTGTAAATTGTTTTTGGGAGAAGAGATATTGTAATAGATTGAGGGAATATATGGTCAACTAAAATGTTTTTTTTTTCTTTATTTTTAGAAAGGGGAGATTCAGAAGTATTTGAAGGCAGTATAGCGAAAAAAAAACATTGCAAAATTCCAATCTTACACCTCCAACTCTTTGCTAGATATCTAGAACGAGATATGCATCTTAAACTGAACATGTACATAGCTTAAACTGTATTCAGTATTTGTTCATTTCTTCCCCACCCTCCAGCTCTCTCACCCTCTTACCTTTCCTAATAAAGATATGGACAGTGACATTCTCCCAGTAATCCATGTTTGCAATGTCAGCGCCATTTATTTTTTTTTTCCTTTTTGAAGGGCTGAAGGCAGGACAATTGGGGTTAAATGACTTGCCCAAGGTCACATGGCAAGTAAATGTTAAGTGTCTGAGGTCGGATTTGGACTCAGGTCTTCCTGACTTCAAGCCTGGTGCTGTATTCACTCTACCACCTACCTGCCCCCTCAGTGCCATTCTTGACTTCACACTCTCTTTTACCCCCCAAATCCAATGTTGCCAAATCCAATGGATTTTATCTATTTTATTTATGTAGCATCCCTTGTATATACTCCCCTTTCTCTTTTGACTATTCCATCACCTGGTACAGGCCCTCATTATCTCAAGTTTAGATTATTGTAATTGTCTTCTGCTTGTTCTTCCACTATACTTCTCCATTTTCCACTCAGATATCAACTTGGTCCTCCTCATACAAAATCCTCCGTTTGATATTCATAGCTCTTAACAACCTGTTCCCCTCCTACTTTCTCAATCTTCTTACACCTCATACACCATCCCACTATGTTCTCTCTGATCCAGTGATATGAGCCTTTTTGCTGTTTACTACACAAGACATTTCATACTCAATGATGCTTTTTTTTTTCTAGCCAACCCACATTTCTAAAATTCTCTCCATCATCCTCTCTACCTTCTGGTTTCCCTGGTTTCCTTCAAGTCTAAGCTAAAGTTTCAACTAATACCCTCTACAAGAAGTATTAACTGAATTTTGTAACTACTTTTCTGTTGACAGTCTCCAATTTTTCTTGTTTGTGTGTCACGGTTCAGATGTTGTCTCTTCTATTAGTCTGTGCACTCCTTAGGAAACAAACTTTTTTCTTTGTTTTCCTAACACTTAGGACAACACTTGGTACTGTGCTTGATAAATGTTGACTGAAGATCAGAGAGAATGAGAGGATGATTACAATTGCAATAGTCTGGAAAAGGGAGGGGATCAGATGTAAAAAGACTCCTTGGTAAGGAAAAGGGTCACCTTTTTGACAGAAACTGAGGAAAGGAAAAGAGAGTGAGACATGACGCCGTATTGTTTTTTCAGATACAGAGACCAGGAGAAAAGGAAGCTTGATCCTCAATTTGATGCTGTCCATTTATTTTTTTTTTCATCAAACTAAAATTCTCATTTGAAAGAGGGAGGAAGGCAAAGGTGGTGAGCGAAGAGAAGGTTTATAGTAGATTATGTCAAGATTGACATTAGATATAATCTAGTAAGAATAAAAGGACTGATTTGTTACAGATGTGCCAAAGATCAAGTTGGATAAAATGAAGTTGCAATATGCCAAGTTGACTTAGGGTATGAAGTGTAGGAGGATGTAGTATCAGAATGTTTTGGTATTGAGAAGTTAATCACTTTGTTCATGTCTTGGATTCTGAATTTAGACTTTGTTCACAAAACAACCCAGGAAGTTTTGAATACTGGTGATTACTAGAAACTTTATAGACTAAAGAACCTACAACCACA
The DNA here is from genome assembly GCA_028627135.1 of Pseudochirops cupreus. Lineage (NCBI taxonomy): Eukaryota > Metazoa > Chordata > Mammalia > Diprotodontia > Pseudocheiridae > Pseudochirops > Pseudochirops cupreus. The sequence continues at coordinate 7,685 of JAQQSU010015153.1, forward strand.
TGTTTATATTGTTGCACATACTATTTGAAGAATTGGCTGAATTTTTTGTTTGTCTATCTTCTTCTTAATGGTTTTTCATTTTTTAAGCATCCTGTGTTGGACTAATATTGGGAAGTGACAGCGATGTATAAAGCAAATAATATTTATGATATTTTACTTTCTTTTTCAAAAAAGAATTCATTGGCCCTCCATCCTCATCTCTCAAATTGGAAATAATTTAGACTCCTCATATAATATTGTAAGTTCCCTCTAAGGCAGACTAAATAAAATCTAGTTTTTGGACTATAATATCTCAGGACAAAATTATTCAAAAGACGTAACAATACAGATCATTTTATTCAAAGATCCTTTGGTTAGCATAAAAAATTATAAAGGATACCCAACATGGAGTCTAAATGGAGGAGGAATGACCTATAGAAGTTTTAGGACAGATATTCCATTAATCTTATCCAGTTCTAAAGCACTGAATAGCCTGTTAAATGATATCCACAGTGCCTCAAAGGAGGAATTGTGGGTCCCATTTAAAATCTAACCAACCAAGCCAGCAAGAAAAACAATAACAACAACAAAAATGACAAAAGCAGCAACAAAAACCAAGCTGCTGAAGAATGTCAACTGCCTTACTATGACACACAATTGGGTTCTCCATCCATAAAACACAGAGTTTATTTAGAGGCATGTCTACAAATATGTGTGTGTGTGTGTGTGTATGTATGTATGTGTATGTGTATGTGTGTGTGTCTGTATATATGTGTCTGTATATATTATGTACATACATAATATGTATATTATAGATATGCATTCATATGTAAATACATGACTATATTTTATTTATAATACATATTATATAAAATAGATGCATACAAACACTATTTTGTTGTTATTCAGTTGTGTCTGACTCTCTGTGACCCCATTTGGAGTTTTCTTGAGAAAAATAGTGGAGTGGTTTGTAATTTCCTTCTCCAGCATATTTTACAGATGAGGAAACTGAGGAAAAGAGTTTTAATCACCTACCCAGGGTCACACAGCTAGTGAATATCTGTGGCCAAATGTGAGTTCAAAGAGATATTTTCTTCCTGATTCCAAGCACATCACTCCATCCACAGTGCTGTAAAACTGCCTTACATACATGCATATGTATGTACGTACACACATAACTACATTATTACTTATGTATTTATGGACACATACACACAGACACTGCAAACACAATGGACAAATTCCTGTCTATATTCTTAAACATGTATTAGATATTCACAAATATACCCATATTATCTGTTTAATTTGCAGTGAATATATTCATATGTTTATAATACATATATGTGTATATACATGACTGCATGGATTTTAACAATGCTTTCTTTATTCTGTAGCAGCATCTTTATGGCCGTGTTTGGTGACAAAATTATGAGAGAAAACTTGCTAAACTATTCAGAGCCTTTGATGCAATGATTCCACTTATTTGGAAATCAAAGAAAAAAATAATAGTTCTCACATATAATGAAATAATGATCAGTTGGATGCTTCATATATAACAAAACATTGTTGTAGACTTGGGATTATGTTGGGTATATAATTGTTCAGAATAAGCAGGGATAAAGTTAATAAAAACTTTCCCTCAAATGTATAACTCGGAATGCAGATGTGGGCCTACACATCATCAATCAATTAAGATTTAGGGCCTTCCTGAGGAATATGTAAGGGCTATCTCCACTGCTCTGTAGTTTCTTGGAGCAAATATAACCTCCAAGTAAACCACTGACACCTCATGGTCACCAAGTACATCTTTGCAAGGCAATAGGAAGAACCCAAAGAATTGCTTATTATATATACTTACCCTAGATATTAACATATATTTATATATTATACATATATGTATGTGTATATATGCATAACTATATATATATATATATAATTATATAACTGTATATATATATGTGTGTGTGTGTGTGTGTGTGTGTAACTCTATATACACACACAAACATACACACACATAACTTATAACTTACCTCAGTAAAGTGGCTACTGTCTTGTATTACTATATTCCTAGTGCTCTATTTCATTATATTAGTTCATGGTCTAGAAAAACATCCATATGATTATTTTTTGTAGAAGTCAAAAGCTGAAACAAAATGAGTACATGCTGATTAGGATATGGTTAAACAAAATGTGGCATGTATATGTAACTGGATATGTAGAGAAGAAAGGAATGATCAATAAACAAGATAATGATAGAAATACGAGAAAATGATGAACTGATATAAAGAAAATAACACATCAAAGTAGGACATTAAATATTATTATGCTAATGTAAATGAAAGTAACACTAAGAGACAATGACACTAATATAAAATACAATGGTAAAACATCCATTCATCCATTTTGATTCATGATAAACTTCAAGTATATAAGTACAATTCTAAGCAATGGCAACTTCCAAGGTTTGGATTACCAGCATAGCAAACCCAATTTATTTAGTGACACATTAAGGCAAATGTTCACAGAACAGAGAAAATAAAAATACAATGTAATTCATTCCTTTAACAAGTAAGTTCTGAATTCAACCCAGGTACTACTCCACACCTGGACAGTACATTCATTTAGTCAGTCAAAGTCTCTTTTCAAATGGAGATTAGTTTCCAATCATAAACAAAGAACATTCATTTGGTCAATCACAGAGCACAAAAAAGTCACAGGTTTCCCACCCCTGGATCACAACTGAATTACAATAGCATCCATCAATGCCAAGCACTTTCTCAATAGGGGCAGGAGAGCACAAAAGGCCATCCACCCTTAAGGTATAACAAGGTTAAAATATCATCATAGTGTTTAATGCCCAAGGAGAGGTCCTGCCATCATCTTGACATGGGCAAGTACTCAGCAATCCTGGTTCCTGGGGAGGCAAAGCCTAACAAAGCCACAACACACATTGCCAGTGTCCTCATCCAGTCACCCTCTGCCTGCAGAACAGTCCCAGAATCCCTGAAAAAATCAGCAAGGCTCTCTTCCAGGATTTCTGTAAACATACAGCAAGAAAATCCTCCTTCAGGGCTTCTGAACCAACAGCCAGGTTCCAGGACCTCTACAACAGCAGCACTGTCCTTCACTAGCGGATGAAATTTGGCAAAACGACATCAAAACAGACAGACAAAATACTGGCATCACAGCCATGCCTCCTCAGTTCTCATCAGCTCCAAGTGGCAATTTTCAAAAGTCCGGGGCAGCTCCAACTGGCCCTCAGCAGTCCACGACACTGCTCTCAAAAAGTCCCTCTGGCCTTCTCTTCTAGGGCTTTCTCTCTGCTTGGGCTTCTCTCTAAATTCACGGCTCCTCCCAGTTCAGCCCTCTCTTCATGTCAACAAGTCCATCCCACAAGTCGGATTCACAAGCTCTGGGTGTTAACACTCAATCCAAAACCCAAGCCAGCACAGGGGGATCTCCAAATTCCATTGCCATGACAATAACATACCATTCTTTGACAGTTGTAATTGTAATATCAACTGGTTTTGCTTAACTATCTTTCCTTTCTTCTATTACATCGGGCATACACCCCTGCTT
>JAQQSU010015154.1:0-11242 GCA_028627135.1 Pseudochirops cupreus
CAAGAGGGAAAGGTAGTGGGTAGAAGTCAAGTAGATGAAGTAGGAAGTATAGGAAACAGGGAATATTGGCATACATAAAAACAAAGGTCAGGAGTAGAGTAGGTTTGAGAAAGTGTATGTCTATATATGAATGTATATATGTCTATGTCTATACATGTATCTGTAACTACATATAAACATCTAAACTGTACTGAGGTCTTCTGGGTGGGGTGTTGTGAGCAGGGAAAATGAAGAACAAAATAAAAAACTGCACAGCAGGGAGTAAAAGAAAACTCAGAAGGATGCAAAGAAAAGATGGACAATTCTCAACATGAGTAATATTTATCATATAGGCTTTCTTGAAAGGAAAATTTTTTGTTACATATTTTGAATCCTTTGTTATGTTCTGCTATGCACATTGCATGTTTTTTTTTCTTTTTAACTTTGTATTTAACTTCAAATATTTCAGTATATGGTATTTCTGTTTTTGTTTCTTTCACTATTCTGTATTTGTATTCTGGCATTTGAGTCTAAAAGAAAATTGAAAAGGAGAAGAAAAAAAAAGATAAGCAAAAAAAGAAACTGAATAGGAAGTGATTATGGTGACAGGTAAGACCAAGACACACACTTAGAAGGGGACAATAATGTCAAAATACCTATGAGCAAAGCCCCAAATAAAAAGGGGAAATGGTCTCAAGACCAAAAAGAACTAATGAGAGAGCTCAAAAAGGGCTTAAAATCATACAAGAAAGGTAGAAGAGAAATTAGAGAAAGAAAAAAGAGTGATGCAAGAGAATTACAAAAACTAAAGTTTCAACAACTTGAAAACCTGCTTAAAATCCACAGAAGAAAACAACTCTTTAAAAAGTAAAATTGGACTCATGGGAGGTGGAGTCAAGATGGCAGCATAGAAGCAGCAGGGTTTCTCAGTTCTCACATAGCTACCTCAAATACCCGTAAAATATGACTGTAAACAAATTTTAGGGCTTCAAAACTCACACAAAAACAGAGAAAAACACTGTCCCACTGAAGGCAGCTCGGCACTAAGGGCTCATTGCAGCACGCTGGGGACCAAGTGGGAGCCAAACCATGCCAGCCTGAAACCATGGCTTGGCCCCGGGATGGCCAGGACGAACCACAGCTGGAGCCTTCAGGAGACTGCATCAGCAACAGCAGTGGCAGTTTCCAGAATTATCAAGCCATAAGAAACAAGGACATAGTGAAAGGTCAGTAGAACTCAGCTAAATTGGGGGGAGAAAAGCAGTCCAGCAGAACTGCCTCCAGGACAAGGAAGCAGCAGAAGTGGTGGCCCTGCAGCCTCCTTGATGTGGCTGCTTCAGAGCTCCCAGCCTGCAGACTGCAGGGGGCCAAGCAATCATTCAGAGACTAAGTGCTCTTGCATTGAGTGGCCTGGATCTTGATCACGGTCTTGGGTGGTCCTGGGGTGCGTTTTCAGTGGATATGTTGTGAAAGACTGACTACATTTCCCTCCATCCTATCAAACCCTGACAATTGTCTACTTTTTCCCTGGCCCATTACAAAAGTAGGTGCTTCTAAATACGCTCCCCCCCCTCCCCCTCAAATCTGCACTCCCTTTCATCATCCTCCCTCCCATCCCCTTCCCCCTAACTCTCTGTTAGGGCAAGATACCCAATTTAGAGTGTATGTCATTCCTTCCCTAAGCCAAATTCAATGAGAGTAAGGTTGATCCATTCCCTTTTGCCTTCTTGTTCTTCCCCTCCATTGAAACAATTATCTCTTGCCTCTTCTATATGAGATAATTTATCCCATTCTGTCTCTCCCCATCTCCTGTCATGATGGTCCTCTCTCACCTCTCAATTTTGCCTTTTAAATATCATCCCTTCCTATTCAATTGATCCTGCACCCTCTTTCTATGAATACCTGTACACATATAAACACATTCACATATGTATTCATACACATGTATACCCTCATAGACTATACACACATGTATACATATATATACACATACATATAAATACATATATATACATATACACACACACACTCATATACACACACAGACACAGACACACACACATGCACACACATACACACACACACACATTAATGTCACCTTCAACTATCCTCATAATGAGAAAAGTTTCATAGGTTACAATTATAAGGTTTTCCATGTAGACATGTAAACAATTCAACTTTGGTAAGTTCCTTATGATTTCTTTTCCCTGTTTACCTTCTCATGCTTCTCTTGTTTCTTATATTTGAATGTCAAATTTTCTATTCATCTCTCATTTTTTCATCAAGAATGCTTGAATATCCTCCACCTCACTGAATTACCATATTTTCCCCAGAAACATAATGCTCAGTTTTGCTGAGTAGGTGATTCTTGGTTTTAATCCTAGCTCTTTTGACCTGTGGAATATCATATTCCAAGGCCTTCCATACTTTAATGTACAAGCTACTAGATCCTGTGTTATCTTGATTGTGTTTCCACAATATTTGAATTTTTTCTTCTTGCCTGCTTGTAATATTTTCTCCTTCATCTGGGAACTCTGGAACATGGCTATAATATTCCTAGGAGTTTTATTCTTAGGATCTTTTTAAAGAAGTCATTGGTGAATTCTTTCAATTTCTATTTTGCCCTCTGGTTCTAAAATATCAGGGCAATTTTCCTTGAGAATTTCTTGAAGGATGATTTCTAGTTTCATTTTTTGATACTGGCTTTCAGGTAGTCCCATAGTTTTTACATTGTCTCTCCTGGATGTATTTTCTAGATAAGTGTTTTTTCCAATGAGATATTTCACATTGCCTTCTATTTTTTTTTTCATTTTTGGATCTGTTTAATATTATCTTGATTTTTCATAAAGTCATTTGCTTCTGTTTGCTCCAGTCTAATTGTGAAGGAATTATTCTCTTCAGTGAGCTTTTGCAATTATTTTTCCATCTGGCAAATTCAGCTTTTTAAGGCATTCTTCTCTTCATTGGCTTTTTGGTGCTCTTTTCTTATTTGAGTTAGTCTATTTTTTTTAAGGTGTTATTTTCTTCAGTCAGGCTGTTGACTCTCTTTTCATGATTTTCTTGCATTCTTCTCATTTCTCTTCACAATTTTTCCTCTACTTCTCATGCTTGATTTTCAAAATCCTTCTTGAACTCCTCCATGGCCTGTAACCAGTTCGTATTTTTCTTGGAAGCTTTTGGTGCAGGAGGTCTGACTGTGTTGTCTTCCTTCTGTTTCATGCTTTGATCCTTTTTTGTCCCCCAGAAAGGAGTCTAAAGTTGGGTGGCTGTGTTTGCTTTGCTTCCTTTGCTTGCTTATGTTGCCACTCAATTACTTGACTTTTGAGCTCTTTGCCACAGTAGAACTCAGCTTTCTGAGGGGAGAGCTTTTTCTCAAATCCCAGAGGTGTTCACAGCTGCCACAGTTATTAGGAGGGTGCCATGTCTACAGCCCCCACACACTCTGGCTTACTGGTGAAATACCTCAGGACCACTACCCAAGACCACAATCTACATCCAGGCAGATTAAGGCAAGAGCTCTTAACCTCTGCATGATCACTTGGGCCCTCTAGAATCTGCAGGCTTGGAGTTCTGAAGCAGCCAAGTGGAGGTAGCTACAGGGCTGCTAATTCTGCCCCCTCTGCTTCTTGCTCCAGGGTTAGAGGCCAAGCCACACACTGTTACCCCCCTCCTTCAGATTCAGGAGAGTTCCACTGACCTTTTACTTTGTCTTTGGTATTTATGGGTTGATCATTCTGTAAACAGCGCTAGCTGCTGCTCCTGGTAGGGGCATCCCTGGGGCTAAACCATGGCATCACTTAGGGCTGGGCTTGGCTCTCAGTGTGCTGCAATGGTCCCTTCCTTCTGGCCTGCTGGCCTGCCTTCATAGGGAGATTTGCTTCTCTCTTTCACTTTGTGGGTTCTGTAGCTCAAAATTTCTTTAGTGTCATATTTTATGTGTATTTGAGGTGGTTAAAGGGGGAGCCCACAGAGTTTTCCTGCTTCTATGCCACCATCTTGACTCTGCATCATTTTCTTCCTTTCAATCTCATATGTTTCCTACAAGAAGTTCTGTGAGTTTTATGTATTCATTGTTTTAAAGCTCAGTGAATTATAACTCCTTCTGGATTGTTCAAAGTGATGACATTCCCCAGTGAGTCTTGAACCAGATTAAAATATAAATGGGAATCACTTGACCTAATAAATAAAAATATATTGCAACATAACCATTGTTGATATGCAGTTTTGTGTATTCCTTAATTCAATGGCCCTTCTTTCTATTTGAGTTTGACACAATTGTTCTTTAAGATTATCAATGATTGGATAAAAAGGGCACTAGTAAGTTAATTGACTTGTATAGATTGTGAGTTCCTTAGCGGTGGACACCCTCTCTCTCTTTCTCTTTCTGTCGCTGTCTCTGTCTTTGTTTCTCCCTGTCTCTCTCTGCCTCTGTCTCTGTCTCTGTCTCTCTGTCTCTGTCTCTCTCTCTGTCTCTGTCTCTGTCTCTCTCTCTGTCTCTCTCTCTGTCTCTCTCTCTCTCTCTCTCTCTCTCTCTCTCTTTCATACACACACATATCTTTGTATCACCAGTTTTTTTTTTCTCACAGTGTCTGGCATATACTAGATAATTAATAAATGCTTATTGACTTATTGAATGGCTGTCCACTGGCCAGACACCAACACAACTGAGGAAGTAAGTCTTCCTGTAGCCTAGTCTAGCTTTTTGTCCTTTATACCAAACTTTCTCTCTAAGTAATATTGTAGACAGGTAGAGAGAAAGGTAGACAAGCAGGTAGAAAAACAGAGACAGAAAAAAAGATAGACAAAAATATAGATAATGAGGAAATTTGATTTAATCCTAGATCATATATGTATATATATATATATGTATATGTATATATTTTTAATTATCTGAAGTGTTTCTGGGAATCATACTTCAAATTAGTGTTGCTGATCTCCTTACGTTTTAAAGGGAAATTTGCTATCTCATGGAGCCCATATTAAGTAGAAAGTGGGCTATCAGTTGATGGAAAGGCATAGTTCTCATAAATATGTATTAATTTTAGCACCAGAAATAAAAAAAAATATATAGTTCTTCCTGAAATTAGTGTGGCATTAAAATGAACCTTAAATCAGAGCAGTGCTTTGTACGAATTGGCTAAATATATGTTACATAAGATTAATTTCTATCTCTTACAATTAAGAGGGTGTTAAAGTTCACATTTCTACCACCCAGAAAAGCAATGCAGTGTTGGAATATCTTTGGACTAAGTGACATAAAAAGCTTATTAGCTCATATCTTTCTCTGTTGTTTTAGCACTTCCTTTGATCGCTGCAAGTGCCTGAACTAATTAAAAACTTTATACTGCCAAAAGTAATGAAACAAGGCAAATATCAGGCAATTCATTTCAGTAGGAGTAACATGAAGACTTATCATTATTGCAAGCTTAAAGTAAACATTAATGTCCTGTATCTTTCTTTTTAAGTAGCCCTGGTTAAGTATCAGATGAACTTCTTCTTGTAAAGGAAAACAAACCAAACAATGACAATGAAAAGAATTATGAACCTCACTCTCCACCTCCAGCTCGATAGTTGTTTGTTTTTTTTTTTTGTTTTATTTTTGTTTTGCTTTTAAGTAGCTGAGTGTTTCTTGACAAAGTGCTCCACCACCAGGGTTTCTGTTATGAAAAAAAAAAAAAGAATCAGTCTTTAATGGTGAGATAAAAAGTAATAGCTCTTCAAAATATTATACTAGTCTTGCTTATCATTCATTTTGGTATATTAAATAGACAATCTAAAAACCTATGAATTAGCCTATTGGCCTTGACATTTCTCTCATTCATCAATTTGTTTTATATATAGATTTCTTGGAGCCCTTTTCTTGCATTTATTTCTGTTCATGCTGCATCACTCTTTTATCTCAACTTCAGCATAATTGGATTTCTCCTTGACGCAAGATTGACTAGCAAGATAAAACAATAGAGTATAAAGCATGATTAATAAGTTCTGACAAACAGATACCACAATTTACCCTTTGCTTTCACTGAATTAATTTTATAAATTGAGAATAAATGGAATTGATGAAATAAGTTCTTCCTTTGTTTGGTTGAACCCAACTCAAAGCATCTCAACCTTCATCTCAATCCATTCCATTCTTCTCTACCAACTCACCCCAATTTTTATATATATTTAGATAACTTTGCTTATTTACTTTCTCCTATGGAATTCCAAATCTCATCTTTAAGATCATTCTAATTTTGCTCCTTTTTGGTGGTTATATGTAAGGATATTGTAGTATGTGTGAGCTTAAATTTTAAACTTCTCAAATAAATCTGGATAATCTATTTGTCAAGAATAGTCTCAAAACAATGCTAAAGGAAATATAGTGAAAAATACTATTTACCTCCAGAGACAGAAATGATGAACACTGAGTGCAAACTGAAAATTACTTTTTCTACTTTATTTTATTGCTATTTTTCGACATGGCTAATATGGAAGTATGTTTTTCAAACTTCCCATATACAAAAGCTTTCACATTACTTGCCTTCTCAATGGTTAGGGAAGGTGCTGGAAGGAGAGAATGAATTTGGAATTCAAAATAAAAAGAATAAATCAATAACACTACACAAATTATTGTGGAAAATATGTTTTAAAAAACTAAAAATAAATATGAGAAAGACATTGGCATGAGGGGAATGACAAGTGAAGAGAGCAACTTTCTAAATGATTGCCAGGGAATCACTAGTCCAATAGGCAGAATAACATTTATATCCCCTACAATAGTGAGTAGTCTTTACAGTACTTTTGGGAAAAAAATGAATACTCTCTTTGTTATAATGAAAATATGGTTCTTAAAAATTCACCAAAGCTGACTTACTATTTACTGCTTTGTTGGAAAACCATAGAAGGTTTCTTGTCCCTGCCTTGTAAACTTCAGAAATATTCTGAAAAAATGACTCTTCTGCTGAAATCTTATATACTACTGGACATATTCATTTGGAATATCCCACAGGAAATGTGAGTTTGAAGCTTTCTGGACTCAAATAAAAATTAAAATGTATTGTTTTAGAAGTAGTTAAATATCAACGGTAACTCAATTTTTGTTGCTCATAGTAGTAAACTCCAAGGAATAAGTCTAGTACAGTGAATCAAAGAGAATGGACTTCACTTCACCAACATAGGAGACAGGAGGATATCATGGGAAAGACAATGAGTTCTATTTGGTAAACTAAATGATTTTCAGTCATTTGAGGTCTCCTTTGCTATGAAAATCCATCTCTTTGATATTAATTTTCTGCTAGTGATACTGTATGACTAGATAATGCAATAACAAAATCACAGAAGAATCCAAAGAGCATGTGAACCCAAGAATAACACATGTACACATAGTCTATAAGATAACAGCAATAGTAACTGGAAAAAGTAGGAGATATAATTAAGGACATATATGGGTAGGGAAAGTTCTAGGACTAGGCATTTGCTTAGGAAAAGTTATAAGTTGAAAGCACATACAATAAATATTCAAATTCAATAGTGGAGGTCTCTAGTGTTTTTAAAGAAATCAAGTTTCTGTCTTGAAAAATGAGAACATTGTAGTACCATCAATCTGAAATTACAAGGTATCTTAGAAATTTTATGTCTAATTCCTCATTTTAGAGTTAAGAAAACTGAGGTATAGAGAGTCTGAGTGATTGCCCTAGGTATTGATACTTAACAACTATAAGATTCTGGGAAAATCATTTAAACTTAGGTCTTCATGACTAAAAATTCACCACCTGATTTAGTATTATCTTCTTGCCATATATGTACACATATGAATATATACATAAGTGCATTCATAAACACACTGTATGTACAGATAAGCCGTGAGCACACATCATGCACATGTATTTGCACATATACATATATGCACATATGTACACCATTGTATTTACATATACATGCACATACTACACAAATTTATTTATATACACATTTGTAATATTTGCATATGTATATTCCTACAGATAATATTATTAACCAGCATAACATAAGTTCCTTGAAGAAAGAAAAACCTGACTCATTTCTATCCTATCACCTCCATTACTAAGCAGATTTCCTTGCACAGATTTGGCATGTATAACAGGAAACAAAGGGAGTACTCATTAAATGAGGAATGGTCTACAAAATTTTGGTATATGAATATAATTATATACTATAGTGATGTAAAAAAAAACAAAAAAGGAAAAATATTAGAAAAATATGGGAAGACATAATAACTTTAATCACAGCAATGAGAAACCATTTTTCAAGAGGTCCATTGATGAGAAATAATGATCCCCAAATCCTAAAAAAGAGGTGATGCATGTAATATATAAATGAGAAATGCATTTTTGGATAAAGCTGAGATGCACATTTGTTTTGAATGACTAAACATATTTGTTATATGCCATCTTTTCCAGTTAGTGTATAAGGTAGAAGAGAGAAAACAAATAATTTTTAACGGTTATAAAGACAATTGATGAATGAATCAATGAAAAAAATAAACAGTATTTCTTAAGCTCTTAAAACATGCTGTTTATTGTGCTAAGTAAATGCTGGAGATGCAAGTACACAATTGAGAAAGTCACAGCTGTTGAGAAGTTTACAGTTATAAAAGGAGTGTGTTTTGGTCTGGGAAGTCATGTAGTTAGCAAGTAGACACATAATAGACCATCCAATTGACACGTCTGTCCACTATAATAGCAGTGGAAGTCTTCACCTTATTATCATCAAAGAAGGTTAATATATGTGGAAGATGTCAAATGGAAAGAAAATAACTCAGGAAGATAGTTGGATAGTTTCAAGAAAAAAATGAAATAAACAACAATAATAATCAATTGATCCTCCATTGTATTTTTATTACAATGACTTAGCAGTACCTAAGGAAAATCCAATATTGTTAAAGTCTGTGTAATAGGCAAGAAATATTCTGGAAATTCTAAGAAGCTGAAAAAGCACTGTGTACATGGCTATAATAAAATATGTGTATATAATTTCATAACTAAAAATATATAAAACATCTTGAAGAAAATATTCTATTCTTCACCATGATTTATTTTTTGACCCAGTAATTCATTATTTTTGTCTACTAAGAAAAAGAGAATGATTAAGAAAACTTCTCCCCACTGATTAAAAACAAAGATCTTTTGAAGCATTTATGGCTTATAATATAGATCTCCCATAGCAACACCTTAATTAAGCATTATAAGCAGAGTACCTGTTACCTGTTCTGTAAGGAAGAAAACTAAGTCTCAGATTGTCATTTACTCAAGGGTCATATGACTACTGAATGTCATATTCAGGATTGGATTCTAAAAATAGTGGTGATAGAACAAGCTCTTAGACCTTATGAGAGATAATAGTTCATTTTTATTGTGAGCTTTTATTAATACTTTGGAAATGATCGTATGTCACACATTAGAATTTGATTTACTATCATGTTATTATTTACATTTAAGAAATTAATGGATAAAAAAATTAACAAGTCAGATTAAACTAAAAAGTATGTCATGTGTCTACCCTCTTTTTTCTGAAGAACTTTTTATCATTCATAGCACACCAATCATCCCAGGTCTTCCATGCTATGTCAAATTTTTCCCATTTTGAAAAAAGAGTATGGAAATAATTAGATTTAATTATCATTGAAAGTTAATATTTTATATGTCTAGCTGAATAGGGAAAGTGGATGAAATTGATTGTGAATCACTAATAAACTTTAAATCAAAATACCACTGAACTCTATCCCCAAACACTAGTTGTTCAAACATCACTGTCATAACATTGATTTATACCAGAAAATGACATACAGAAGACAACATGTTTTCCACACATTCCTCCTTTCCACAATCAGTTTTCTTTCATCTGTTTAAGGGTTAAAAATCTCTGGAATCAGTTTGGAACACTATATTAAGCAGACTCAACCAAGTCACTAGTTAATGAGAATACTTCAGGATTTAATGTTTAATTACAAGTGCAAATAAGCTGAGAAACAGTCAACTGAAATTACATTCCACTCATGCAGGAATTGCTAATGTAGGATGTTTTAGGAACCATAAAAGCATCTGTGGCAGACAGAGCTAACATTCCAACTGGGACAGTTTTGAGCAATATAGGTAGACTCAGGCAATATGATCAGATGGGTTTTATTTTGCTTTCTGTTCTACATTATCACACTTTGATTTGGTTTTCATTATTGTTGGAAGAGAGTTCTACATCTTCCAATCATCATATAAAAATTGAAAGCATTTGTAGACTTTTCTCTAAAGCTTCAATATCATGATCAGGACATGAAAACCCCATGAAGAACACAAATTCAGAGAAGACGTAGAGCTAATGGAAAGCAATTAAAGGGATCAGTACAGGCCCACAATAATATAAGATTTAATTAAGCAACTACTTTGTGCAGAGCTGTGTAATGCAGGAAGTGGCCATGTCTATGTGTCCCCCAATTTAACAATTTGACAAATGATTGTTTATCTGCAACATCAGTGATTGATTGCTATAAAGTAGCAGAGGCCTTATTGTGATCCAAATTAGTCATTCACTTGTTGAAAAAAATAGACTGAAAAATTTAGTTTTATAGAAGCAACCAGGGACTAGAATACAGTCACAGTTGACACAGTAAATATGCAGACAGTTTCCACTTTTCATCATAATGAAATCCTGGAAGCAGCATCATTAAGCTGACTGTGGTGGAAAAAAGAAAAAGAAAAAGAAAATGAACCCAGATGATATTTTACCAGATGAACTATTCTATAATTATGAGAGGGTGGGTGAGGGCCTCACTAAAATCTTGATGCAAGTAAATCACAGATATTACACTTCAAAAAATAGAGGTTGAATAACTATATAGTAAAACAATCTCTTAAAATAGTTTAAAAATATGCTTGATGTCTTATCAAATGGAAGCAAATGTGTTCTAAAATTTATCATGCGGGAGAATGGAAGACAAAGTATATGGCATATAAAAACAGATAGAAGAGAAATATGACTTAACACCAATAAACAACCTGAAAACTAACTAAAGGGATAGTCAGAATACTCAACCTAGTCAATAAACTGGAATTTATTATGTGCCTATGTTGCACACACCTAGCAAACATTAAGATTCAGTTCATTTTGTTTTTCCTAACTTAAAGGCAAATGTTCCTATTCTATGCTCAACACTGAACAATTCCCTGCAGATACCAATGATAAAACCAGTAAACCAATAATAAAACAGTTCCTGTCCCCAAATTTATGACATTCAAATGGAACCTTTTTT
>JAQQSU010015155.1:0-11241 GCA_028627135.1 Pseudochirops cupreus
GCAGATCCTATACATGATTGCATGCCACCATGGGGGGGGGGGGAAGGGAGGGGAGAAAATCAGAAACTCAAGTGATTGTGGAACTGAATCTTGTAAATTAAAAGTAAATAAGTAAATAAAAAAATTTTAAAAAAAGAGAGATGTCTACTTCCTAGCACCCACCTTTCTACTTTTGTCCTAGATGCCACACCGTCCCACATTCCACAGGAGCTTGCCCTTCCAAAGACTCCTTTTCTCCATAATTATCATTCTCTTACTCTCTAATGGTTCCTTCACTTCTGTTTACAAAGATGCCCAGATGAGCCCCATCATTAAAATGTATTCACTTAAATCTTGCCATGTCCTCAATCTGTCATCCTATCTCTTTCTCTTTTTTCATAGCCAAACTCCTAGGAAAAAAAAGTGTATACTCATTACCTCCATTTTCTCACTTCCTACTCACTTTGCTACCCCCTGAAATTATCCTTCTGACCTCATCACTCAAATGAAACTGATCTCTCAAAAGATATCAGTGATCTCTTATTCCAAATACAACAGCATTTTTTTCCCTTTCTTCCTTTTTTGACCTCTCTTTAGCATTTAACACTGTTGACCACCATCTCCATCATGATTTCCTCTCCCACTTGGATTTTTATGAGACTGTTTTTGTTTGTTTCTTTTTTCTCCTACCTTTCCAATTATCCCCTCTCAGTTTCCTTTATTGAGTCCCATGTCTCACTCCCTTTGTGAAAGTCTACCTCAAGGCTCAGACTCAGACCTATTTATTCCCTTTTCTCTTTTTACTATCTGCCTTAGTGATCTCATTGGCTTCCATGGATTTGACTATCACTTCTATGCAGACGCCTCCTGGATCTATATATTCAGTTCTGCTCTCTCTCCTGAATGCCAATCCTTCATTACCAAACGACTCTTGAATATCTTCAGCTAGATGTCTCATAGATCTCTAAAACTCAATATGTCATTTTTCCATCTCAAAACCTCCTCTCTTCCGATCCTCCCTGATTCTGTCATGCACACCACCATCCTTCTCACACAGGTTATCCTGTAGCCTAGGATTCAACCCTGGCTCTTCACCCTCAACTACCCATCATATCCAATCAACTGCCAAGTCTTGTTGATTCTGTTTCCACTATATCTCTTGTGTCTGTCAGCCTCTTTCTCCTCCCATGCCCACTCCCCTAGTTTAGACTTTCCTTATCTTTTACCTGGACCACTATAATAGGTTCCTAATTGGCATACCTGCTTGAAATCTCTCCCCTTTCCAGTTCCTTCTCCATTAAATTGATATTCTTCCATGTCACTTTCCTGTTGAAGTGACTCCATCTTGCCTACAGAATAAAATACAAAGTCCTCTATTGGACTTTTAAAGCCCTTCACATTCTGGACCATCTTACCTTTCCAGACTTATGGTAAATTCCTTCATACATTCTATGTTTCAGCCAAGCTAGCCTGCTTGCTGCTTCCTGTATGTGACCTTCCTTCTACTGATTCCATACCTTTTTGTAGGCCATCTGCAGTAACTGGAATACACTCCATTCTTACCTCTGTCTCACAGAATTCCTAACTCCATTTTTTTTTTGGAGGGGAGAAGGCCAGGAAGTTGGGGTTAAGTGACTTGGCCAAGGTCACACAGTTAGTATGTGTTAAGTGTCTGTGTCTGGATTTGAACTCAGGTCCTCCTGACTCCAGAGCCAGTGCTCTATTCACAGTGCCGCCTAGCCGCCCCAAATTCCTAGCTTCTTGAAAGCTCAGTTCATGTACCATCTATTAGAGGGAGCCTATTTGGCTCGCTCTAACCTTGAGTACCCTCCCTTTACCCTTGAAATTTCTTTGTATGTACTTTAGGTATATTTTTTAGCTTCTTTTCTGTGTCTGTCCCCCTTTCCTCTAGAATATAAAGTCCTCAAGGGTAGATGCTATTTTGTCTTTTTCTCTCCATCTTCTGGTCTAGTACCTGGCATACAGTAGGCACTTAGGTGCTTGCTGAATATGAAATGAAACAGAAGTCTACCAAAGCAACACCTCTTAGTGACCCTGTAGCTTGAGGCCAGAGTAGGGTGGCCTTCAAAGTGAAGGATCAAGAAAACGTGTTGAGTACTGATTGGACCTAACGTCTGTTGTTGAAGGAAGACCTACTAGTAAACCCATTGCAGGGGAGTGGGGAAACAGGAACTCTATGGGAAGAACCTCAGGGAATGTGTGGTTTCTAACAGGAAGAAGAATTAATCAAGTAATGGGTCACTGGTAGCAACAAGAATCAGCTGAGAGAGACCACAGTAGCTTAGACCATTGAGTCCAGGGAGGCTGCACAGGAAAGAGGGATACAGATACCAGGCAAGAGGGATAGGCTGGTACTGGGTGGGTAGTTAGAAGAGTAAGTAGTTAGAATAATCATTTAAATAAACAACTATTCAGAGGCTGAGACAAGATAAAGCTCTCAGAGACTGGACTCCCAAAAAGAAGCAGTTAAGTATAGTAACAAGGGTGCCCCATTTGTAGTTGGAGGATTGTGTTCAGATTCTCTCTGCTACTTTCTATCTATGTGACCTTAGGTAAATCATTTGACTTCTGTGTGCCTCAGTTTCCTCATCTGTACAATGAAAATGTGAAATTAGATGATCTCTGATGTATTTTCTAGTGCTAAATCCTATGATCTGATGAACTCTAGCAAAGGAAAGGAGTGACCAGACACCAGCCAGGTGAGGTAAATAGCCAGAAACCCAAAGAGGGAGAGGTCTTCCTAAGAACAAAGAAGAAAGTATCTTTATCATCCAGAGAGGCAGGAGAAAGAATAAACCCTGCCAGGGTCCATTCCTGAGGAGGAGAAGATGCTTGAAGGCAAGGAGTTAGAAGAGTGGATGGGGAGGGGGAGAAGGGAGAGTTTATAGGAAAGGATTGAGGGCATGTCTCTAGCCCAGTGATTCTCAACCTTCCTAATGCCGTGACCCTTTAATACAGTTCCTCATGTTGTGGTGACCCCCAACTATAAAATTATTTTTGTTGCTACTTCATAACTGTAATTTTGCTACTCTTATGAATCATAATGTAAATATCTGATATGCAGGATGTATTTTCATTGTTACAAATTGAACATAACCCACAGGTTGAGAACCGATGATCTAGCCCAAAGTCTCTGCATCTAGAGCTAAGGATTAGAGAGGTGAATTCTAAAAGGGTTGAAGCACTAACAACTTTGCCAAATTGAATCTATTGTCTCAAGACTGAGATATGAGATAAAATCTAATAGACTGACGCAGGGATAAGATCCAAGGAAGGCAATAGTGTCATGCAGAGAAAAGGACTCTGAACTATAAGGACAAGTTTCCCTAGCATACAGCAGAATGCTGAGACCAACAGAATAGACATTTGTACATTGTACCTTCCCTTCATGTGTGTCATTGTACTCCCTTTTTCATTTCTCTGTACATTTCCTCAACCAGCAGACTGAAGTCTACATTCCCAGTATCAGCCTCAAAAGCTCTTCACAATCAACAAGGGATGATATGGCCCTGATAATCACTAAAAGAGAAAAAATTTTTAACTGGGCCCCAATCCTGTGGCTCTTTTCATTTCTTCAGTAACCATGGCAGCAAAGGGGGCAAAGAATGCTAACACAGATTTCATATGTATATATATTCACATATACAAACATACATATATGTATATATGTGCATATTTGTATACATGTACACATGTATACCTATTTATATATACATGCATATACCTACATACATACATATATACATATGTGTATATGCATGTATATATTGTTCAGTCATTTTAGTCATGTTAGTCATGCCTGATTCCTCATAACCCCAAATGGGGTTTTCTTGGGAAAGTTACTGGAGTAGTTTGCTATTTCCTTCTCCAACTCATTTTATTAGATGAAGGAACTGAAGCAAATGGAGTTGTCACTTGTCTAGGGTCACACAGCTAGTAAGTATCTAAGGCCAGGTTTGCACTCAGAAAGCTGAGTCTTCTTGACTTCAGGTCCAGCACACTATCCATTGTTCCACCATACAAAACCTGAATTATTCCATGAGTTGTGTGTCTGTCAATGAACTCCTTCCAAAGAACAGGAATGGTGGTAGTTAGAAACCTTAAGGGAGAGCTGGTGAATCAATTCCTGGGTTTGGTGAAATAAGTAAAGGTGTCCTAGGGATGGGGACTCAGACTAACCAGGTTCCAGATTCTGTAATATCAGTAAGATAACTTTTACCTCTCTAGTCATGTTTTAAGGAAAACTGGTGGGAGATTGATTCAAAAGACAAAACCATTGTGATCTCATTGATTTGAAAGAAAGAGCAGTGAAAGAGTCCCAATGAAAGAATTTGAAAATTATAAGACAAATTAAAAAGAAAGATAAAGTTCTAGAATTTTCAAATACTGCACACAGCATACACTAAGAGATGAATGGGTAAATGAATAAAATGAACTAATGTGAAATTGCATTTCATACTAAGCTGATGTCATATGTGCACACCTCATAAACACAAAGGTCCTAAAGTATGTTTTATTTACTTTAAGCTCTGTTCTCAATAAATAGATATGTGTCCTAATTACTATACATTCCAAATTACTGGGTTCAAGTTAATTAAATTTTACTGTGTAGTAAAAAATGAAGGGAGACGCAATGTAACTGAGCTTATAAAAAAGCTCATGGTAGAGTAATAACAAAACCTTTTTTGTTCAATCTTAGAAACTATTCACAGCAGTGTGATATTTAATTGATATAGTGTGTTGCACTAGTAAGTAACTTAATTGCACCCAAAGCTATTTTGCTTGCTAATCGCGATTGGTTGAATCTCCACTAGGTGATGGAGAATGTACAAAATATATGTACGATACAGTCATTGATTTCTAGGAATTTATATCATTTTATACATATATTATGGACTATATGATATGTATTCGAGCAGCTAGATGGTACAGAGGAGAGAGTGCCAGGATATATTTGGGCAGCTAGATGGTACAATGGAGAGAGTGCCAGACCTGGAGTCAGTAAGACATCTTCTTGAGTTCAAATCCAGCTTCAGATACTTATTATCTATGTAACCCTGGGTAAGTCACTTAACTCTGCTTCAGCTTCCTCATCTGTAAAATGAGCTGGAGAAGGAAATGGCAAACCATTCTAGTATCTTTGCCAAGAAAACCCCATATGGGGTCATGAAGAGTTGGACATGACTGAAACAACTCAAGAAAAATAATAAATACTTACTCTTCATTCATATTAGCGTGACAGTACAGTTCAGTATACCGGTGCCCCTGTGATCTCTTTAGTGTGAGTACTTTTTCCACTGGTGCAAATCATGATCAATCTCTTCCTTCTCATCTTGTTTAATTCTTCTCTATGTGCTTTCGTAAGTATTTCATATAGCAGCGGTTCTCCACCCGTGGGTTGTGACCCCTTTGGGGGTCAAATGACCCTTTCACAGGAGTCACCTAAGACCATCAGAAAACACATATTTCTGATGGTCTTAGGAACTGAGACACGGCTCCTCTATCCGTCTCCAGGCGGGTCCACCCACATGCAGATACACCCACATATGAGTATTAAAGGGTCGCAGCATTAGGAAGGTTGAGAACCACTGTCATATAGATACACCCAATGTGCTAGAGGCCTTCCTGTGTAATTTTTAATATTTTGTAGATGCCAGTGCAACACTACACACACACACACACACACACACACACACACACACACACACACACACATACACCCCAAAGGAACATTATTCTAAGATCACATTAAGTGTTTTGAGGTCATGTCATACTGTCAATTTATGTTGAGTTTATGGTCCATTAAAACATGAGATAATTATGTAGTCCATTAAAATGAAAAAATATTTATAAAGTGCTTTGCAAATCTTAACCCATTATAACAATGCTACCTATCATCACCATCAGCATCATCCTCATCATCATTATTTTGCTAGATCCTTTTCTGATGGTCTTAGGAACCGAGACATGGCTCCTCTATCCGTCTCCAGGAGGGTCCACCCACATGCAGATACGCCCACATATGAGTATTAAAGGGTCGCAGCATTAGGAAGGTTGAGAACCACTGTCATATAGATACACCCAATGTGTATCAGATCCTTTTCACACCAACTTTCTCCTATCCTCACCTCGACTACCTATACTTGTCCAGTTGGTTTTTTTGAACCCAGGTATATAAGTTTATATTTATTCCTGTTAATTTAATTAAAGGTTGAATCCTTTATTCCAGACTTATGAGTACTTTTGGGATCCTGACTCTGCTATCTAAGAAATTAGCTGTTCTTCCCAGCTTTGTGGCATCCGGTAATTTGATAAGTAAGTCATCAATATCTTTATCCAATTCGAAGGAATCTAAGATTTAACAAGAAGTCCAACAGACTATTCTTACTGAGTTCAAAAGGTTTGGGGGATAGAAGGACGAAAATAAATAATTCCCCAGCAGTTGTTCATTGGTCTACTGGTCAAACTGGAACCATAATTATTAGTTTTTGGGTTAACCATTTTTAATGACTCAAAAAATGAAGCCATTTTAAAATCAACAAATCAGTTCATCTTTGCCCATGTCATCCATAAGGAAATTATGAAGAATTTTCATGAGGTGCCTTACTAAAATACACATATGGTATGTTTACAGTATTCCACTGATACATTGTTAGCCTGGTAACTTTGTGAAAAAAAGGAAATTGAGTTAGTCTGGCATGATTTACTCTTTATGAAGCCATGCTGGTTTTTTTACTGATTCCTATTTCTCTTTCTAAATGCTCATAAACCATCCCTTTAGTAATATGTAAGGAGGACTAGCCAATGAAGGTTTGTTCCTGGGAGCATGTGCTTTTGGTTAGCCCAATTCTGAAAGCATCTGATGACTCAAAACAGAGGGGCCCAGCTCTCCATTTCAGAGCATGCACCAACATCCTATAATTCTTATTCTTTCCTGTCTGCTTAACTTTTGATTAATTGTTGAATTGGAGCCTGGTGTGCATTCTAAAAGCACTAAGCAGTCAAAATGGTTTCTCTCTCTCTCTCTCTCAGCTGAATTTAGCTAAGGACTGCTGTAAATTTTGGGGGGCTGAGGGGGGAAGATAGAGAGACAGAGACAAAAAGAGACAGAGACAGGCAGAAACAAAGAGACAGAGACAGAGGCCTCTTCTCCCCACCTGGGTCTACACAAATCCATCAGCACATGGCCCTCATGTTGCTTCTGTCTCTGGTGTATCTAGTCTTCCCTGCCTTCAATAAAAAAGTACTGGAGAAAGAATGAACTAGGCTACTATTATATGAGCTTCAGAAGGTCGAAAGAATGAGGCACCAATGTTGGGAGTCCTTGCCAAAATTTATTGGTCCTGAGCCTGGTGAACGACCTGTTTGCCTCCATGTAGCAATAGGTCAGCAATGACCTTGGTGGGTTGAGGGTGGTGGGGGAAAGCAAGTGCTTTGTAGCCAGTGCTTGAAGTTCGAAGCTGCTCTTCTCAGGAACTAAAGCAATATTAGGGAGAGCATGCCCGTGGGTGTTGAGGGGAAATATTGTACTTCTGACCCTACTTGCTTTTCTCAAGAAATATCTCTTTGAAAAAGCTAATTGATGTTAAATGGATTAAATGATCCTGGGATACTAATCACTAGTGATTG
This sequence comes from Pseudochirops cupreus, assembly GCA_028627135.1. Lineage (NCBI taxonomy): Eukaryota > Metazoa > Chordata > Mammalia > Diprotodontia > Pseudocheiridae > Pseudochirops > Pseudochirops cupreus. Next base: position 7,630 of record JAQQSU010015155.1, read on the forward strand.
ATATTGGGAAGAACACATGAGAATAAGGGCTTGTGCTGACAGCATGAGTAAGACAACCCCAACACCTTTGAGATACGCCTTAGAACCCTGAAGTGGAGATAGAATTTTGCCCTGTGGCTCTGACTTGCCAATGAGAATAGGTGCTAAGATAAGGACCTCTGGAATCTATAGCTAGCTGTCTCCTGTAGCCTGGACTTGTCAATGAGAGTTGGAATTGGGATAAGAACCCCAGAGTGTGTAGTTCGCCTTGCCTTGGAGGACATAATTCATCAGTGAGAGTGAAAATCAGATTAAGAACCCCCAGGGTTTACTGCTAGCTATCTTCTGGGGACCCAACTTGTTTAAGCAAGTTAGGATGAGGACTCCCTGAGCTTATAAAGGCTAAAAATACATCCTAGAATTGTGTGTGTGTGTGTGTGTGTGTGTGTATACACACACGCACACACATGCATGAGGAAGCTAAGTGGTGTACAGTGGATAGAGTGCCTGGTTTGGAGTCATGAGGACCAGAGCTCAAATCCAGCCTCCAACACTTACTAGCTATGTGATTCCGATCAAGGCACTGAATCCTGCTTGTCTCAGTTTCTCATCTGTAAAATGAGCTAGAGAAGGAAAGGGCAAAGCAGTCTAGTGTCTTTGCCAAGAAAACCCCAAATGGTGTCATGGAGAGTCAGACACAACTGAAAACAATTGAACACCACCACATATGCATACAGTTATCCCTCCCACATTGGGACTTTTCCTATCATGGTTTCAATATGTCATGAGTCAGCATAATAAAACAAATGGTAATTTTGGGGGGAGTTTTGGACAACACACGAAGGCTAGCAAAGTTTAGAAACTTAGAAAAGCACACAGTCTATGTATAATGTTGTATAATATCAACATATTTTATCTTTTAAAATAATTCAGACTTCTTCCCTGGCACAAAGGGAAGGCCAAAAAATTTTACACGGATTTTTCAGATCATGTGGGCACTGTACCCCTAAACCTTATGATCTGGAAGGTATAACTATATATGTATGTGTTGCATGTATATTATACATATATACATGTATATGATACACACATATATGTATATGGTACATTGATGTTGGTACTGATTTATCGAATTCTAAGCATATGCCTCTCCTTGAACAAACAAAAATTACTAAAGCATAAGGATGAATGAGCTATTGGTTGTAAATACTCTTTTATGATATCAATGAATTATTTGGTCAATAATTTGGGGTATTTGGGGGCATTGCAAATGGTTGGGATATGTGATTGTAAGTTACATTAGTTTTCTATACCATCTTAAAAAAGCCCTAATTAATAAAAACAAAGTTGTTCAAAAGATTTTCAGTCCATCTATATTGGTCTGTTTAGATAGTTCCCCCTTTCCTATCAGAATAAGTTGTGTGTTTGTATCATCAGAATTTTGTTCTTGAGAAGATAATAGATGTAGAGTCAGAAGGAATATAATTCAACATGATCTTTTTATTGTTGAGGAAAATTATTCCTAGAGAAGGAAAGTGACTCCCCCAAGAGCACAGAGTGAGCAAGCTTTAAAGGCAGGATTTGAACCCAGGTCACCTGACTACATGGCTTCTCCCTTTCCAGTGGCTCACAGCTGTTCCCTTTCCTTATTCTTTTGCTTTCTCCTATAGAATTTTAAGTTGTAGGATCTTCACTCTGCTTTCTCTGCACTCTGAGAAATCTGCTTTTCCCACGTTTGTAAGAGAGCTTACACCACACCCTCTTTATTGATCATGAACTCCAATGCTTCAGCCATTAATTCCTCCTTATGGGGCATGACTGGGTCTATCAGAGCTCTTTTATTGCTTCCTCCAACTTTGAAGAGGAAATGATAGTGAAGACAAGGAAAGAATTGCTCTGCTCTTCTGCTTTTTAGCACATAGAGAAGATGCTCTTGTGTCCCAATGGTTGAAGTGCCTTAATACATCATGACTCCAGGTTAGACTTTATGATCTGTTTTCTGAATTTGTTATACAGTTTCCTCCAGGATAGGCAGGTAGAGCACTGCACTTGAAGTTGGGATGACAAGTTCAAATTTTACCTCAGACACTTACTAATCGTGTGACCTTGGGCAAGTCACTTAACTTCAAATGGAAATAATCATAGCATCTACTTCAGAGAGATGCTATAGAATCAAATGAGATAATATATGTAAAATGCTTTGTAAACATTAAAGTTCTATAAAAATGCTAGTTATTATTAGTGTGGAATATTATCACCCCAATATCTCTTTTATTTCTCCTTTTCTTAATCATTGCCCACATATTCTCTCCTGTTCCACGTATACAACACTCTATCTTTCAGTTCCAGGCATTTTCTCTGGCTGTCCCCCATACCTAGAACACTTTCCCTCCTTTACTTTGACAACTGACCTCCTTGGCTTACTTTAAGTCCCACCTTCTACAAGAAGCCTGCCCCAGCCGCTCAGTTCCAACACCTTCCCTCTGTCATCTCCTATCTATCTACTATATAGCTGGCTTTGTATATATTCGTTTGCATGTCATCTCCTCCATTAGAATGTATCTTTGCCAAGAAAACCCCAAATGGGGTCACGAAGAGTTGGACATGACTGCAACAAGTGAACAACAGCTGCAACACTAACTGTTAAAGGATTGATTGATGCCTCTGTAACCTAGTTCATGGATTTCGTGGTAGGATTACACCTTCTTTACATACAATGCTATTCCATTGCCTCTCTCTTCTAATGTCTTCCTTCCACAGCCTTAGTCCAGTTAGGAATCACACCCCACTAAGTCTTGGTGATATTTATGAGGTCAAAAACACCTTCTTAAGTTTTCTAGTTCACTTGTTTATTACCCATATTTCACACAGAGTACGGAGACATTCAAGCTCTTGAGTTTCATTACTGTCCCTCATCTTGGATGTTGTTTCCTGTGAGTTACTGGTCCTGACCACTGATTTTCTTCCTCTGTCAGACCTGTGACTCACTGTGGCTTCTGGCTTGGTGAAGTTATGTGGGCAGTTTTTCTCCTTCTCCATTTTCAGCTTAAAGCTGTCTTGTTCGGGCTCACAAGTCCCTGGGGAAATCTATTTTTATCAGCCTTCATTAGCTGCACACTGTACCTGACCAAGAGCCCATCATTCCTCTATCTTCAGCGGTAGTCCAGAGATACAAATCCGATTCTCAAGCAGCACATTAACTAGCTTTTCACTCTGCAACTCCGCCTTGTTCTTCTAAATTCAATTAACAGCAGTGATGAAAATACTACCTGTGTCAATAGGATCAATAAGACAGTAGCTAGATTGTATACATAGTAAACTAGCAGTCAATCAACTACTATTTATTAAGTGCCTACTGTGTGCTAGACACTGTAAGCACTGGCTGGACCTGGAGTCCAGAAGACTGACTTTAAATCCTACCTCAAATATTGACTAGCTTTTTGAGACTGAACAAATCACTTGGCCTCTCCAAGACTCAATTTCTTCATCAGTAAAGAGAATAGGATAATAATGATCCTAATAATGTTATATCAGATAATAATCCTAATAATTAATGTTATATTGGGTTAATAATCCTACTAATTGATATTATATTGTGATAATAATTTCCTAATGATATTATATTAATTTAAT
>JAQQSU010015156.1:0-11241 GCA_028627135.1 Pseudochirops cupreus
TTGCTCCACTCTAATTCTGAAGGAATTATTCTCCTCAGAAAGCTTTTGAGATTCTTTTTCCATCTGGCAAATTCAACTTTTTAACACATTCTTCTCCCCATTGGCTTTTGCCATTTGAGTTAATCTATTTTTTAAGGTGTTATTTTCTTCAGTCAGGTTGTTGACTCTCTTTTCATGATTTTCTTGCATTATTCTCATTTCTCTTCCCAATTTTTCCTCCACATCTCTTGTTTGGTTTTCAAAATCCTTCTTAAGCTGATCTATGGCTTGTAATCAGTCTACATTTTTCTTGGAAGCTTTTGGTACGGGAGTTCTGACTGTGTTGTCTTCCTCCCATTCATGCTTTGATCCTTTTTGTCCCCCAAAAAAAGGAATCTAAAGTTGGATTGCTGGGCTTTCTTTGCTTCCTTTGCCTGCTCATGTTGCCAATCAATTACTTTAAAGTTCAGTAGAACTCAGCTTTCAGAGGGGAGAGCTCTGTCCCAAATTGCTGGGGTTTTTGCAGCTGCCAGAGCTTTAAGGAGGCCACAGTTTCTGCAGCCCCCACCAGCTTTGGCTCACTGAACACGCACCTCAGGACCACCACCAAAGACTGTGATGCCAATCCAGGCAGCTCAAGGCAAGAGCACTTTGCCTCTGAATGATTGCTTGGCCCCCCTGCAATCTGCAGGCTGGGAGCTTCTAAAGCAGCCACGTGGAGGGGCTGCAGTACCACTGCTTCAGCTGCTTCTAGCCCTAGGGCAGTTGGTCAGATGCTCTTCCCACCCCCATGTCCATCCCCCCACCCCCAAATTTATCTAAGTTCCCCTGACCTTTCACTTAATCCTTGTTTCTTATGGGTTGGTAATTCTGGAAATTGCTACAACTGCTGGTGATTTGCACTCCAGCTGCAGCTTGTTCTGGTGGTCCTAGGGCTCCAGCCCAGGGTTCATGAGGTGCTGGTCTGGGCTCCCAGCGTGCTGCGATGAACCCCTTTGCATCTGCCTGCCAGGCTGTCTTCAGCAGGAGATGTGTTTTTCTGTAATTTTTCTGGGTTCTGGAGCTTTAAAATTTGTTTAGAGTCATATCTTATAGGTATTTGAGGTGGTTATAGTGAGAGCTGCAGAGTTTTGCTGCTTCTACGCTTCTACGCTGCTTCTACTTCTTGACTCCGCCCTCTTCCTTTCCAATTCTTTCTTCTGATATTCTCACTTCTTTTCTAGTTTTTTCCTCTAGCATTCTTAATTCAATGATAAAATAATTTTAAGCTTTTAAAAGCTCTTATTTCATCTCTTCCAGAAACTTTATTCAAATTTGTACCCCAGCTGAGTTTTCTTCAAGGCTTTACTTGCTAATGTTTTGGAGTCATTCTCTTCTTCTGGGTTTATGTCATGAGAGTCCATGTTACCATAATATGTATTTTTTTATGCTGGGATTATGTTTTTGTTTGCTCATTCTACCAGGCTACTTCCTGACTTAAGGGCTGGACTCTGTGTACTTCTATAGGAAAGATCTAAACTGGTCCAATTGCTGCTTTCTTGAGGCATTGATAACTGTGATATTCCAAGGTCTTGGGAATGGCTCAAACTGGGGACTGGCAGACTTTTAGTGCTCCCAAAGTAGTCTGAACCAGGGTGAAGTATGACTGCTGCCACCTTAGTTTGAGTTTCGTACATTTCCAACTTGGGTTTGGGTCTGAGCAACAGTAGACTGATGCTGAACTCAGCCACTGCTAGACAGCTGGGAACCTCTGCTGATTTGAAGACAGACTTCAGAGTCTTCTTTGTTCTGGGATTCCTGCCGTGTTTAATTTTTTATAGGCTGGGCTAGATTCTGGAACTGAAATCTTGCTTTCCTCCTAGGGTCTGAGTCACACCACTGTTGTTTGCTTCTGAACTTATTCCTTCCTCCCTGCCCAGGGTCTCCCACTGCTCCCTACCCAGGAACTCCATCCAAGGATTCATGTCCCTTTTTCATTTCAACCTGCATTTGCAACCCAGAACTGGTTAGTGGATGACATTGCTGCCAGTTGTCACTTGTTCTTGACACAGTGCCCCGGTATGGACTTAGGACTTCCACTTGTCCTGGTGCCCTGCCTCTACTTAGGTGCTAGAGTGCTTTTGATGTGGTGCACTCTGCATTGGGTCCCATCCCCAGTGTCTGCAGACTCCTCTGTCTCCTTCTGCTGACCTGGTATAGAAAATGACTCCCTGTGACTTTTTATTGGATTTTCCCATCAGGCTTTGGTCTGATCATTTTCTAAGTCTATCTAGAAGAGTTTGGGGAGGAGCTTGCTTTAATGCTACCCAACACTCTGCCATCTTGGCTCTGCCCTCTCAAACCATTCTCTAGTTGAAAAATTATTGAAGGAAATGGATTAGTAGTTCTCTATAGCCACATAAAATGCTCTAAATATGCTAATAATCAGATAAATGCATCTCTGAGATTCTATCTCATACCCATTAGATTGGAAAAGTTAACACAAACACACACAAAAAGAAAATGACATGTTGGAGTAGTTATGGGGAAAATATGTACATTGATGCACTCTTGATAGAACTGTGAATTGGTCCAGTCATCTTGAAAAGCAATTTGAAATGATGGCCCCATGATTATGAATCTGTGCATACTCTTTGCATACTCAGAAATACTGCTACTAAGTCTATACTACCAGGAGACTGAAGAAAGGAGAAAAGATCCTGCTACCAAATATGTAGCAAATCTTTTAGCTCTGACAAAGAACAGAAAATGAAGGAGGTGCCCATCATTTAGGGAATGTCTGAACAAATTATTATTTATGAATATAATGGAATATTACTATACCAATAAGAAATAACAAAAGGTTGGTTTCAGAGAAACCTAGGAAAATGTGTATTCACTGATGCATATTGAAGTAAGCAAAATTTGGAGGACAATGTATATTATAGTATCAACATTGTTAAGATGATCAATTCTAAGGGGAAAATGACAAATGTTGGAGTGGATGTGGGGAAATTGGGACACTAATTCATTGTCGGGAGGCCTGTGAACTGATCCAACCATTTTGGAGAGCAATCTGGTTTTATGCCTAAAGAGTTATTAAACTGCCTATACCCTTTGACTCATTAATACCACAACTAGGTAAGTTTCTCAAGATGATTAGGGAAAAAGGAAAAGAGCCTATGTGTTCTAAAATATTTATAGCAGCTCTCTTTGTGGTGACAAAGAACTAGAAATTGTGGGGATGCATGTCAAATGGGGAATGACTGAACAAGTTTTGATACATGATCCTGATGGAATACTACTGTGCTATGAGAAATTATGAACTCAATGATCTTAAAAGACACATGGATGAAATTGTACAAAATAATGAAGAGTGAAATGAGCAAAACCAAGAAAATGTTGTTTACAGTAATAGCAATATTGTTTTAAGAACAACTGTGAGTGACTAAGTCATTTTAACTACTATAAATATCCGAATTAACTAAAAGGACATGTGAAGGAAGACGTTATCTGCACCCATAGAAAGAACTGATAAATAGAAGTATGTATAGAATGATTTTACAGAGATATTCATATTTGTGTCTAATGGTAGCCCTCTTTAGGGTGGGGTAGGTGAGAGAAGAAAAAAAAGGAAAATGTTACATAATGAATATATATTTAAAGGGAATAGCAAATTGTACATCATAGATTTATAGTTTCATGTGCAATCACTTTTTTCTATACTACTGTATTATGGAAATGTTTGTTTTATTTCTTTTTTTTGCTTTTTGGAGGGGGAAGGCAGGACATTTGGGGTTAAGTGACTTGCCCAAGGTCACACAGCTAGTAAGTGTTAAATATCTGAGGCTGTATTTGAACTCAGATTCTCTTGATTCCAGGGCCGGTGCTCTATTCACTGTGCCACCTAGATGCCTCTGTTTTATTTCTTGAGTTCAAAATTTTTAAGAAAAAAAAGGAAACAAACACTTTGAAAGACTTAAGAAAACTCGAAGTTATAAAAATGAGTGTTAAAATTGTTTTTACATGTAACTTGGAAATAAGACACACAGGCAATGGGGTATGGAAATCTATCTTACCCTATAGGACAATAGAGGGAGCAGTGGATAAGAGAAAGGGGGTGGGGAGTGATAGACAGGAGGCCAAAATAGGGAAAGGGTAATCAGAAACAAAGTACTTTTGAGGAAAGACAGGGTGAAAAAAAGAGAGAGAATAGAAGAAAGAGAGATAGAGGGAATAGGATGGAAGAACATACAGTTAGCAATAGTAACTGTGAAAAAAATTTTGAAGCAAGCTTCTCTGATCAAAGCTTAATTTCTCTAACATATAAAGAACTGTGTCAAATTTATGAAAAGAGTCATTCCCTAATTGATAAATGATCAAAAGACATAATAAATTTTCAGACAAAGTAATTAAAACTATCTATAGTCATATGAAAAAATATTCTAACTCGCTATTGATTGGAGAAATGAAAGTTAAAACAATTCTGAGGTACCACCTCATACCTATTAGATTAAATAATAGGACCGAAAAGGGAAATGACAAGTTTTGGAGGGGCTGTGGGGAAAATGAGATATTAGTGTACTATTTTCAGAGTTATGAATTGATTTAACCATTCTATAGAACGATTTGGAATTATGCCCAAAGGGCTATAAAACATGCATGCCCTTTGACATAGCAATATTACAACTAGATTTATATCCCAAAAGATAAAAAAAACAAAAAGGAAAAGGACCTTTACATACAAAAATATTTATAGCAGCTCTTTTCAGGAGGTAAAGAATTGGAAATTAAAGGGATGCACATTAATTGGCAAATGACTAAATAAGTTGGGATATGTAGTTGTGATGGAATGCTATTGTACTAGAAGAACTGATGAGCAGGGTGCTCTCAGAAGAACCTGAAAAGACTTACATGGGTTGATGCAAAGTGAAATGTAGTGGGTACAAAGTAACAGCAATATTGTAGGATGATCAGCTGTGAATGACTTAGCTATTCTTAACAATACAACTCTGAAGGAGTTAGGATGAAAAATGCTATCCAGAAGAGAAAGAACTGATAGCACCTGAACACAGATTGAAGCAACTTTTTTTTCTTCATTTTTCTTGAGTATTTTTTAGTCTATATTTTCTTTCACAATATGATCATTATGGATATGTTTTGCATGACTACATATATATAACCTATATGGAATTGCTTGCCTTCTCAACGAGAGGGATGGGGGAGGAGGAAGGGAGAGAATTTGGAATTTAGAGTTTCCAAAACAAATGTTAAAAATTGTTGCTTACATGTAACTGGGGAAAAATTAAATACTAGATAATACAAAAAAGAAAGATTTAAGTGTAATCAACACAATCATCAATCATAATCATTGACCTGACCACTATATCCTCTCAGATTCTGGTAAAGACAACCCAAGACCCCGAACCCAAGAGCCTTGGGAATAGCAAGGCTTCCAGCCTGGTATCCTCAGTCATCACTTGCGCAGCATCCCTTGTGGAAATGCAACCTGGCAACTGCTCCTACAGTGCTACCACCACATCTATTAAAGACCTAGAAAAGAAAATGATTTCTACCAAAATCCTTAGCACTGTCAACATCAACCATTGATATAATTTTATCAGAGGAAATGACGTCAAAGAAGAATAATTAACATCTGTTTTGCCACTGCTCCATAAGTACCATGGGACCCTTCCATAGACTTTCCATGTACGTTATTTTCTGCTTTAAAATGTGAGCTCCTCGAGAGTAGGGATTGTTCTGCCTTTCTATTTGTATACCCAGGACTTGACACAATTCTTTGCACATAGTAGTAAGTGCTTTAACAAATACATCATTCATTCATTCATTCATGATTCCAAAAGATCTATGGTGAAACAATCTACCCACCTCTTAAGAGAGAAATGAGTGGCTAATATGCCATAAGATAAACATTTGTGGTCAATATGGGAATTTATGATTATTTGTTATAATGATTTTTTCCAGTGTTGAGAGGGAAAGGCATAAGAAAAAAATTGTTATTAATTGAAAAAATTTTAATTTTTCAAAATGGAGATAATAATTGTCTTACATGCAAGAATGTGAAAAACATAGGAGATCATTGTGCCCATATCAGTCCAGAGTTAAATATTGCACTTACCACTTTATTATTGGAATGGCATAGTAAGAGGAAAGGGGTCATTCTCTGGCTCTTAAGTGACTCTATCTAATAATAGAGAATAGCTTACAATTTTCTGGCAATTTAAGATTTACAAAACACTTCCTGATCATGCTGTGAGGTAGGTAGTACAAGTGCTTTTATCTCCATTTTATAGATTAGGGAACAGACTCAAAAGAAAGGTCATTAAGTGTCAGAACTAGGATCTGAATCCAGGTCTTCAGAATTCAGCACTTCTTCCATTCCAATGCATACCACTCCAGGAATCAGCTCCACGTCATTCTTCTCTTATGAACAAATACTGTTTCATTTCTTAGAAGAAAATGGACTTCAAAACTTGCTATCTCAAACCACACCAGATACCCAATTTCTGTTGTAATAGACATTTTTACCAAAGAATGCTCAACTAGAAATCTCAGTTCCTGCTAGAAAAGAAAAGTTTCCAGTTTCTCTGTCCCTCTACTTCCTCTCTTACTGTTTCAACCAATAATCTAAGAAGTAGAAGGAAAGACCTGATCTCATCAGGTGAAGGAAGAAGTTTCATACACATGCTTTCCTCATAAGCAAATATGTATAACTATATGATGCAACATTTTATTCTCTCGCCTTCTCTTTGCTTTCATAGTTTCTATCCTAACTCACCCATTGCATGAATTATTTATTGTTGTTCAATAGTTTTCAGTCATGTCTGACTCATAATGAACCCATTTGGGGTTTTCTTAACAAAGATACTAGAGTAACTGTAATGCCAAGCAAAGGCAACTTCCAAGGTTCAGATTACCAGCATAGCAAACTTCATTTATTCAGCAAAACATTCACAGAACAGAGAAAGTCAAAATGCAGTGTAAATCATTCATTTAGCAAAGTAAGTTCTCAATTCAATTGCAAAGCACCAAGGTCCAGGTATCCCACCCCTGGATCAGTAGTCAAAGTAGCCCACTCCTGGGCAGTACATTCATTTAGTCTCTTCTCAAATGGAGAATAGTTTCCAATCATAAAAAAGGTACATTCATTTAGTCAATCACAGAGCACAAAAAGGCCAAAGTTTTCCCACCCCTGGACACTACTGAATTACAATACCATCCACTAATGCCAAGCACTTTCTCAAAAGGGGCAGGGGAGCACAAAGGCCATCCACCCTTAAGCTACAAGGTTAAGATGTCATTATGTTCAATGCCCAAGGAGAGGTCCTATCTTCATCTTGACCCAAGGCAAGTATCCAGTTCCTGGGGAGGCAAAGCCTAACAAAGTCACAACACACATTGCCAGTGTCCCCATCAAGTCACTCTCTGCCTGCAGAACAGTCCCAGAACCCCTGAAAACATCATCAAGGCCCTCTTCCAGGATTTCTGTGAACATACAACAAGAAAACCCTTCTTCGGGGCTTCTGAACCAACAACAAGGTTCCAGGATCTCTACAACAGCAGCATTGTCCTTCACCAGCAATTGAATCTGGCAAAACAACATCAAAACAGACAGACAAAATACTGGCATCACAGCCATGCCTCCTCAGTTCTTGGCAGCTCCAGGTGGCAGCTCTCAAAAGTCCTAGGCAGCTCCAACTGGCCCTCAGCAGTTCACAGCACTGCTCTCCAAAAGTCCCTGTGGCCTCCTCTTCTCTGGCTTTCTCTCTGCTTAGGCTTTCTCTCTAAATCCACAGCTTCTCCCAATTCAGTCCTCTCTCTTCATACCAACAAGTCCATCCCACAAGTGGGATTCACAAGCTCTGGGTTTCAACACCTAATCCAAAAACCAAGCCAATACAGAGGGATCCCCAAATTCCATTACCATTACAGTAACATGCCATTTCCTTCTTTAGTTCATTTTACAAATGAGGAAACTGAGGCAAGTGGGGTTACACATCTTGTCCAAGGTCACATAGCCAGTAAGTGTCTGAGGCTAGATTTGAACTCAGGTCTTCCTGACTCTGGGCTCCATGCTCTATCCACTGTGCCACCTAGCTGCCACATGAACTATTACAAGAACTTCCTAATTTGTCCCTAGCTTCCAATTCTCCTCTCTTCAATATATCCTCCATACAACTGTTATATTAACATTCCCCAAACAGAAGTCTGATCATATCACTCTCCTCCTAAATCTTCACTAGCTCCCTATAACTGCTGGAAATAAAGTATAAGTAACCAGGCTCCACATTTCGAGCCATCCCCAATCTGATTCTCACCATCTTTTTCCAAATTGGTTTCATCTCCCTTCTCTCTGGGCTGAACTGAACTATTCTCTGTCCCCTAGAAATGAACTAGAAAAGGCAAAGAGGCAAGTACATAGTTCATTGCTAGGGGACAGAGAATAGTCCAGTTCTACTGTAATATAGAATGCACAGAAGGGAGTGTTATGAGATAAGCTGGAAAGGTAGGTGATACCTACTTCTCAAAGATTTTGAATGTCAAAATAAAGGAAATTGAGAGCTAGTGAATCCTTTTGGTCAGAGGAGTTACATGTTCATACCCATATAAAAGAAGGATTAATCTGATAGAGGTATGAAGAAAGGATGGACAAGGCAGGGACAGAGCATGGAGGAAGGAATCCTAATAGATTGGGAAGATGTCATAAAAGTACACGTGATAGGTAATGAGGGCCTGGACTATGGTCATGGTGATGTAAAGGGATGGCTGTGAAAAATGTTGTTTAAGATGGCAGTTTACCTGGACTTGGTAAATGATTACCAAAAGGAACATTATCAGGTACAGTGCAAATAACCCTATATTTGGAATCAGAGGATCTGGATTCAGAACCCGGCTCCACCTCTTTCTCCCTGTGTCCTTGGACAAGTTACCTCACTTATCTGGTACTCATCTGTAAAATGAAGGGGCTGTTCAAGATAAATATGAGGTTCTTGTCCAGCTCTAAATCTATGTGGATTTCCCTGGGAGGGAAGAGTCAAAGATAATCCCAAGATTATGAATATGAGAGACAGAAGTAATGATGGTACCCAAACAGATATAGTGAAACAGAGACAAAAAAGGAAAAAAGAATTAGCTTTGGAGTTTAAATCCTGACTGTCATTGGTTATGACTTTGGGCATGTCACCCTCTGGACCTTGGTTTCCTCCTTTGTAAAATGGAGGGATTGGGTTAGCTGGCCTCTGTGGTGGCCCCTTGGGGCCTCAGCTGTAGACATAGGATTCTACCATTCTCTAAGTCAGCTAATGAAGTTGGTCTGACACATGTTGAGTGTCAGGCGCTGCCTGCACATCTAGGGAGAGATGTCCCAAAGACAGTGGATGGTGTAAAGTCGCATGCAGGTCAGAATAGAGGCTGGGCCTAGTATCATAGATGTGTGTGTGAGTCCTCTTCACAGAAGTGGTGATAGCTGAAGCTATGGGCACAGAAGGGAGACCGTACATAAGGAAAAGGAAAAATATTACTTAGAGGGAAGGAGGAGTTTGGAGGTGGGGGTCTGGGATAGCTGAGGTTCCAAAAGGTGAGAGTTGTTGGAAGATAACTGCAGAACAAAAGCACCTGTGAAGGAATCCAAGCCCAGTTCTGTTCTCTCTCCTTCCCTGACCTCCCTGCAATTTTAAATTTCACAATGAATTAAGAAGTGATAATTGCTCCACAAACAGCATGGGTTCGGTACTCTTTCTTTAGAGGTGGTGACTAATAAAAGGCTAGAGTGTAGGAAAAGCATCTCTTCTTTAGACAGTCAGAGCTGGAAGGGGCAACAAATGTAGAGCAGTCTCCACCCTCAAGGAGCTGATATTCTATTGGGAAGAAACAATATGTTCAATCAATCAACAAGAATCTATTAAGTACCTAATATGTGCCAGTCATTCAGCTAGACACTAAGGATATAACTACAGAAAATGAAGCTGTCTGTTCTCAAGGAGCTTACGTCATGAAGAAAAGTGCACACAAGGTGGGGAAGGGACCAAGATTTTATATGGCACTTGCTATATAGCCAGGCACTGCTCTAAGCTCTTTACAAACATCTTCCTTGGTACTCACAACAGACCCGGGTGGTAAGTGCCGTTTTACAATTGGAGAAACAGAGGCAGACAGAAGCTAAATGACTTTCCCAGAGTCATAGAAGTAGTAAATGTATGTGATTGGATTTGAACTCATCTTCCTGATTCTAAATCCAGTGCTCTTTCTACTTGCCCTGCGTGTCCTATATATGCAAAACAGACACAAAGTAATTTCTGGAGACAAGGAGAAGCTACTAGTAACTAGATGTATATGTTGAGGCACAGGGGATAAGGACAGACTTCTTACAGGAAGTAGGTTTTGAGTTGAGTTTTAGAGGAAGCTAGAGCTTCTAAGAGGTAGAGATGAGGAAATAGTCTATTACCAGCATGTGCAAAGTCATGGAAATGAGAGGTGGGATACCATGTATAGGGAACAGCAAAAGGTCATCTTGTCTAGCTTCTAGACTCAGTATAAAATGTGAGAAGGAGAGAGTACCATAATCTTGGAAAGAGCTAGACTGTGAAGGACCGTAAAAGTCAAACTGAAGAGTTTGTACTGTATCCTCATTACAAGAGCTAGCCTCTGTAGCTTCTTAAGTAGGGGACTGACCTTGTCAGAACAGTGTTTTATAACCATCAATTTGTCTAGGAGACAACTCAGAAGGATAGCATAGCATTCCAGGGTGAGAGGTGATGAGGTAATGAACTACGGTGGTAGTTCTGTGAATAAAGAGAAAGGGATTGATGCAGAAACCACCATGAAGGTAAAATTGGCAAGAACTGGAAACTAGAGTTGTGGACAGGGAGCCCGAAGAGTTGAGAATAAGACTAAAGTTATGAACCTGGATGAATAGAATAATACTGTTTCCATCGACAGAAAGTTAGAAAGGGAAGTTAGAAAGGCAAGAGGGTTTAAGAGATAAGATGAGTTATTTACAACCAATGTCTCTGATAAAGGCCTCATTTCCAAAATTTACAGGGAATTATGTAAAATTTATAAGAATACAAGTCATTCCCCAATTGATAAATGGTCAAAGGATATGAACAGGCAATTTTCAGAGGCAGAAATTAAAGATATCTTTAAGCATATGGAAAAATGCTCCAAATCACTATTGATTCAAGAAATGCAAATCAAAACAACTTTGAGGTACCACATCTCACCAGTCAGATTGGCTAAGATGACAAAACAGGAAAATGACAA
>JAQQSU010015157.1:0-11241 GCA_028627135.1 Pseudochirops cupreus
GATCTGTTTAATAGTATCTTGATTTCTTATAAAGTCATTCACTTCCATTTGCTCCACTCCAATTCTGAAGGAATGATTCTAATCAGTGAGCTTTTGAGATTCTTTTTCCATCTGGCAAATTTGGCTTTTTAAGGCATTCTTCTCCTCATTGGCTTTTTTGGGCCTCTTTTTCCATTTGAGTTAGTCTATTTTTTAAGGTGTTATTTTCTTCAGTCAGGTTGTTGACTCTCTTTTCATGATTTTCTTGCATCATTCTCATTTCTCTTCCCAATTTTTTCTCCACTTCTCTCATTTCATTTTCAAAATCCTTCTTGATCAGGTCTTCCAAGGCCTGTAACCAGTTCATATTTTTCTTGGAAGCTTTTGGTGCAGGAATTCTGACTGTGTTTTCTTCCTCCAGTTCCATGCTTTGATCCTTTTTGTCCCCAAAAAAGGAATCTAAAGTTGGATGTCTGTGCTTGTTTTGCTTCCTTTGCCCGCTCATGTTGCCAGTCAATTACTTGACTTTTGAGTTCTTTGCCACAGTAGAACTCTGCTTCCAGAGGGGAGAGCTTTGTCCCAAATCTCTGGGGTTTTTGCAGCTGCTGGAGCTATTAAGCAGCCACCATCTTTACAGCCCCCACCAGCTTTGGCTCATTGGTCACACACCTCAGGACCACCACCTAATACCACGATCCAGATCCAGGCAGGTTAAAGCAAGAGCACTTAGCCTCTGAATGTTCACTTGGTCACCCTATAATCTGCAGGCCAGGAGCTCTGAAGCAGCCATGTGGAGGTGGCTGCTGGGCTGCCTCTTCGGAGGCTTCTGGCTCTGGGGGCAAAGGGCTGGACCTGCTCCTTCGTCCCTCCTCCCTGCCCAATCCAGCCAAGTTCCACTGATCTTTTACTTTGTCTTTGGTATTTATGGGTTGATAATTCTGGAAAAAGCCTCAGCTGCTCGTGATCCATTCTCCTGAATGCTCCAACTGCGGCTGGTCTGGGCCGCCCCTGGGCTAAAACTGCAGGTTGATGCAGGGCTGTTCTCGCCTTCCAGTGTGCTGTGATGAACCCTTCCCATCTGCCTGCTGGGATGCCGTCAGCAGGAGCTTTGTTTCTCTGTCACTTTGTGAATTCTGTAGCTCTAAAATTTGTTTAGAGTCATATTTTATAGGTATTTGAGGTGGTTATTGGGGGAGCCAAGGAGTTTTCCTGCTTCTACACTGCCATCTTGACTCCCTCAGAGAGTCAGGGTTTATAATGAGTAATGAAGTTATATTGTTTCTACATGTTCCTTTCTCCTCATTTCTTAGTCCATTTTTTGGTTTTGTAAATTTCAGAGCTGGGCCATTTTCAGTTCAGTGATTTTGCTGCTTATTAAATTCATACTGACCTATTCTTTGAAAGGTACTTTACTATCCTTTTAATTGGTGTGCTTGTTTGAGGTTTTTAGCTTGCTTAGCACTTTTCCCAAATCGTTATGATCTTGATGATCAGTGTTTCTTGCCATCAACTGGACATGATACTTTTATTCACAGAAGTTAAATGGTTTATCAGGGTTTTAAATATGAGTAAAAAAAATAAACTCTTGGTGAATCTGACTCTCCCTGTGATTTAGTATAAGCTGTATTTTTAAAAACAAGTTTTGTGATTTCATGGGTGGAAGGAGCTCCCAGTAATGAACTTCTACCAATGCAATTAGTGTCAGGTTTTTTGTAATTTATAATCTTAATTGCCTAGAGTATTAAGAGATTAAGAGATTTACCCAGGGTTCCCACAGTAAGTATGTCAGAAGTTAATCTTGAACCCAGGTCTTCAGGACTCAGGTAAACACTGGAAGAATTTAACAGGGTTTTACAAAATCTTGAGACTTGTATATGGTTTACTAGCAAATCTATTTAGTTAGGAAAAGCAGTAGGAATTTTGAAGACTAGTATGGCTCATTGGGAAAGCAAAACGGAATTATGTTGTAGTTACAAGGATTTTTTATACTCTTTGATCCATGTTATTATTGAGACTATTTTTAAGTGGGTTAATGACGGGGAAATAATTATTTGTGCAAAAATATTCCTAATACCATTATTTATAACAAAAAATAATTAGAAGTTACACAGATGTCCCACAATCAATAACTGGTTAAACCTTGTGGTATAAGAATATAACAGAATGTTTACTATGTGTCAGGCACTGTACTAAATTCTGGGAATACAAATCTAAGGAAGAAGAAAGATAGGAGGATCTTACATTCTAGTTGATAAACACAACACATAAAAGTGAACTGAAAAGGCTGCAGGTGAAGAGAGGAAGAAAAAGTGAGAGAAATAGTGAAGTCTAAGGAGTCAGAAGCTCAGTCATCGAGGAATGACACAATCCACATGGCTGCTTCAGAGCTCCTAGCCTGCAGATCATAGGGGAACCAAGTGAACATTCAGAGGCTAAGCGCTCTTGCTTTAACCTGCCTGGATCTGGATCACAGTATTAAGTGGTGGTCCTGAGGTGTGTGACCAATGAGCCAAAGCTGGTGGGGGTTGTAGAGATGGTGGCCTCTTAATCAGCCATCCCCCGAATGAAAGCCCTTGGAAAATAGTCCCTAATAAGAGAAGGCCAGTATTGTAGAGGCATGTGCAAGGGTGAGGAGGGTATAGAAACTGAAGGAGTTCCAGGATCAGAAGGTAGCTGAATTATAATGGCAAAGTCCAGACCCTGGAAAACCAGGAGAGGAAGGTACTAGAAGAAATGATCGATTTGGTTAATATAAAAAAATGTGGAAAGACATGAAGGGATATAGAACGAAGAAAGCATAATCAAGAGAACATTGCATATGCATCTTGTAGCAATATAAATTATAACAAAAATAGTAAGGCTGGCATCTGGAAAACGTGCAAAAATCATTTGGGAAAGGAGAACATATAAATAAACAAGGTAAGTTTAATATTATTTTGTTTGACTTAAATGTTTTATCATGTAAATTGAGATTAGCAAGCGATTATGATTTTGTTTATAGTTTTTCCACTTTTTACGTAATGCAATGATTGTTGAGGATTGCAATATTGCTGTGTAATTTAATGAATTATTTTTATAAAGCAAAAAGAATTTCAAATATTTCAGACACATTGACAGTTAAAATTATAAAGAGTAAGAAAATGCCTGTAGCAGTAGACTAGGAAATAGAATCCATATAAATAGTTGTATGCAAAGTAATATATTCCTTTTTAGTTGTAACATAACATTTCTTGCATTGTTCAAGTATTTGTCAGAGATTTCCATTCATATCATTTGCAAAAGCTGCCCTAACTTTATACTTTGGAAAATTGACAGAGCTATAACAAACAGATACAGAATCCTTATTTGTAGTTAGCTACAGTACTAACACAAAGTTCCCACTTTAGCGGACAGATTCAGCTATACTCTTTGATCCATGTTATTATTGAGACTATATGATGGGGAAATAATTATTTGTGCAAAAATATTCTACTCCATGTGACCACAGTTGGGGTTTTCCAGGCAAAGAGATTGGAGTGGTTTGCCATTTCCTTCTCTGGCTTGTTTTACAGATGGGAAAACTGAGGCTATAGGGGTTAAGTGACTTGCCCAGGGTCACACAGCTTTTAAGTGTCAGCAGCCAGATTTGAACTCAGTTCATCCTGACCTTGGGCACCCTATCTATTCGCATTGTCACCTAGCTACGTGTTCAGACTTTTCTTAGTTTTCTCCATTCCCAACTAAAGAATTTGAAGATGTGGATCATAGTGAAACTTATTTACACTCAATTTATTGGTACAGGTGTATCTTGACCTAGTCCATGCATTACTCTACCTTCTGTCATTCAAATGCAACATCCTATTTGAAGCTTATCTTTTTTATCTTTTTTATTAGAATTTCACTTTTTCTAGCAATTCTTCAGTTTCCTGTTGAATTTATCCTCAGTTCTGTATAGGTGGTGCATTGAAAAGCACACCTGTTTTAAATGAAATCTTGATTGCCAAGATCCCTTACAACTCTAAATCCTACAACCTAATCATATTTGACTTCATCTAATAAATGTTCTTAATATGATTATTTTTTTATAATTGAATCTTGTAGTACAAACAGTAAATTACCTCTAAGATAAACAAAAATTAAATGACCCAAACTTCCCTGAATGTCTTATGTTTTAAACTTCAGTGCCTGTTTCAAGCTAATGATGGGATTTTCTTTTTGCCTTGTTCATATATGTGTTGAAAGAAAAGGATAAAGAAAAGTAGTAGTAAAAGGACTACTTTGTAAAAATATTTTGCAATTTTTTGGGGGCTGGTGGTCATTCATCACAGTTCAGAGATCCAGAACAAGTATTTTGGCATAGGTATAATTCGTTGTAAGGAAGATTTAATAGCTTGTTATGGACTATTTATATAAACAGAAGTCATTTAGAGTTCAGGATATATATTTAGAACCAACATTTGTGCAAGGAGTTACGGTCTGAATAAAGTAATTCTGGGAAAGTTTGTTAGAAAAGAGAAAAAAATCTGTTTTCTTATTAGTGTGAATGAAATTATATTTCTTGAGAGAAAAAAGAATCAATTTTTAAAACTTAGGGGTTTTTTTTCCACTAAGAAAACTAAACATTTAAGTATTCTTAGAATTAAAGCATTGCCATTGTGGGACTGTCAAAATTATGAATAAACATAATTTTGATTCTTTAATTTCAAATTTAAGTTAAAAATAAAATTTTAAAGTAACTTACAAAGATAGATTGGGAATATAATAGCTTTCTTGGCTGAGTAATGAAGTGCTCATTTTTATAATTTCAGATTTTAAATAGTCATCTGTAAATTAATTTCCGTGTAATCATGGTAATGTCCTTATTGTACGGTTTTGCATAAGTAAGGAGAAAGTTTAAGACTCCAAGAAGTTCTAGTAAACCTGTGTGCTATGTTGAATGAACGTTAATAGGAGTCTTTGATGAGTAATGTAATCTAATTTATGATTTGTTGACTTAGATATCCACAATAGCTAAAAAAAAAAAAGTATATACCAAGTAATTATGCTATGCATTTCATAGCATATGATAAATTAAAACCCTGATGACCTTTTGGTCATCTTGATCACATGAACGAAGATGATCATCTATTAATCTGTACTAATTATTGACCTGTCCCTTGAACAGAAGGCAGTAGAATGCTACTTGTTTTAGCTATAAGATGCTTTCTTAGAAATTTCTTAACCCAAGATTTTTTTTCCTGTTAAATCACAATTATACTCCTAAGTGTGTGTGTGTATATATACATACCACACATATAATATATACGTATACACCTATATGTATATACATATATCAAAATGTTTTAAAAAGAAATGGGTTCATTAGTATATTTATCTGTGTGTGGGTATATGCATACATATAAAATCACATTTTATTTTGTGTCTTTAATAGTAATTTATATCTTTGATCCTACTGATGACTTTCTAAAAATTAAGTGACATCTCATATTCGTCTTTCTTTGACAACACAAAAATAACACATACACACACACACAACATTTGTTGATTTCTTTTTGTAGCTTTGTAAATACTGCCCGAGCGATACTCTGCATGGTAAAGGGAGATCACAAAAAGAGTAGGACAACTTCTACCATATGGATTTATTTTTAAATTACTTATCCTGAAAGGAGTTTCAGTGAAACATTCTCCTGGAAAATCTATATTTTGATAAAGGATTTAAAAGAGAAGACCTTTAATTTTAGTTTCAGAGACTAATGCTAAACTTGATCATGTTATTTTAATTGAGAAGATTACCTTTTTTGTAGTTTAGAAAAAGGTCCAAAGAAAAAATGGAAAATAGATTAACTTTGATTTTTTTATGGCATTCTGACTTCTCAATTTTTGTTCCAATCATTTACAAACTGATTCTATTCCCAAAAGTATTTTAATAGCAAATACTATATTGTTGAATGTTTAATTTCAATTCTAATCAAATTCACAAAATATTTATTAAGCACCTATTATTTGCATGGCCCTCCACAAAAGCCCTATTCTAATGATTCAGGTTTGGTTTAGGTTCTTTTTTCCTCTCTTTTGTGGCAACTGATTTACAATGCTTTAAACTTCTGTTTAAAAAGATGATGATAATTTGTGCCAATCTCTGTTCTTTAAACGAGTTGAAACAGCTGAGTTGCCTCACTTGTGTAACTTCATCATTTTTATTCTTTTAATTTTGTACTAATTTTGATCTTACTTTAGCAAATCAATGATCTAACTATACATGGTTGATGCAGACAGAGATGACTCCCTTATCAGTAAATAGTTATTTCCTATCTATTAAAATATGATCAATTTCATTTTTGTGATTTTACTTGTTCTTGGGCAGATACTGTGTGTGGACAATGGGTCCAGCACTAACTAAGAGATCAGAAGGCTGAATTGCCCTTGAGAAATTTTATAATGTTTTTAATGACTCCTAACTTCTCCCTGAAACAAAGACCCATGCAAAAATATTCTTTGAATGATGCTGTATGGCTGCAAATCTTTGCAACTAATATCTGAGGAATTAAAGTTGAGGGTGACTCAAAGGTCAATGGAGAGGTACATGGTCACGTTTAGTAGGCTATAACATGGTATTAATGAAGTCCTATATAAAAAACCTTATAAAATATATCTTCAGAGAAATATATGCCTAGAAAAGAAATTGGCTCATCCATGTAGCAATCAATAGGAAGGAAAAGACCAAACAGAAAGCGCTAAGAATCACACATGCTGGGTCCCCACCGTGGAGGATGTTTAGTACATGAACAAAAATCATAAGAGAGCGTAAATGGGTCTCCTTCTTCTCTTAAACCACAGCACTGACCATGATAAATCTTCAATGTCCCTCTCCTGCCTCTTAAATAAAATGCAAATTCTTCTACCTTGGCATTAAAAACCTCCCACGAGCTAATACCCTACTACTATCATTTCCCTTTCTACACTCTCCAGTCCATTCATACTGGTTTACTAGGTGTTCCCAGTCATGATATTTAATCTCCTGTAATTAGTCCTTCATGTCTGAAGTATACTCCTCCCTCATCTTTACCTCTAGCTTCCCTCAAAGTTCAACTTACACTGGGCATTTTCTGATCCTAATTACATCCTGAGTCTCTAGTAATTCTTCCTCTTAAAATTACTTGGTATTATCATGCATTGACTTATTTGTTTACATATTGTATACCTTAAGTAGGAAGTGAACTTTAAAATAGGAATTATACCTTAAGTAGGAAGTGAACTTTAAAATAGGAATAATGCCATTTTGGTCTTTGTATTGGGTGGGACAGTAAAGACCGTTGCCCAAATTAAACTCAGAGGCTTCTTAAGGTAGAAAGTAGAAAGGAGTTAATTATGCTCTTGCAAGAAAAGGCATCCCCAATCTGACAGAGAGCCAGAAGGAAGAAGCACTGCACAGAGGCAAAGCACGATTATGAAGCCCTAATGTGGAAATTCCACACCCTCCCAACCCATTGGTTGGTAAGGCAAGCTCACAATCTTCTCATTAATGCCAACGAATCGGCACAAAGCAGTCTCAATCCATTACCATAATTACTACCAATGAAGCTCTAATTTTGTTAGATAACATACGTAATACATGAGGTCCACTAAGCAAGTGCAGTAACAGCCCCAGAATACTGAACCCCCTTCAGTCCAACCTAGATGTGTCCTTATCTGGGCCTGAGTGTCCCAAGGCTGCTGTCTGCTTTCTGATTGGTCAAATCCGCCTGCTGCTGCCAGCTCCTTTTATTCTACATTATTTCATTTTTAGTATTATCTGGGAGTTCTCTGGAAACCCAACTTCTTTCCAAGGCTACTGCCTCAACTCTTCCCAAAGCCACTGTCTGGTACTTTTTATCAGTAGTCTTGTTTCAGCAATTCTTTCAGTTCTGTAGAAACTTAACCCTTTTGCCACCTCTCACACTACCATTCCTTTTCCCAAACTAAAAACGCCTCTAATTTTGGCCTCAATAATTAATTCAATCAATTGTATTAATACCCAAAAGCTCTTACATTACCTTGAAATACACAATGACCCCATATATATGGGGAAAAGATACTGAACTTCGTTACAAAGGATAAAGAATAAGAATGTAATAAGATGTTCAGAATGGGGAAACTTCACTACAAGTTGTCCCTCACTGTATCTTTAGCACCCAGCGTGGTACCTGACACACTAGAAACTTGATGAATACTTATTGAATTGAGTTGAATTCCTGAACAAAGTATTCATAGGCATGAGGATTCTATATTTTTACAGGGTTTTAGCCTCTTATTTCTGACTCTTGAACCATATTTTTGACATCCTTTTCTTTGTCCTCCTCTGTGTCCTCCTTTGCATTGAAGTCAATAGGTCTTAAAAATATGTTGATTTAACTTGGAGGGTACTAGCAAGTTCCTCACAGAATTTCTCTACATCTTTATCCTCTAACAAATGTTCATATATATACCATGATTATCATCATGGAGGTCTTATTGCAAACATTTATAAACAGCACTGCAATATAAGATGAACAAGCATCCTATGAAATTTTCTTATTGCTTTTTGATACATAATAAAACCTTTATGCCTACTTTTTTAGTCATCTTTCCCCCTCCAGAAAGAAAAAGAAGAAAAGTAGGTGGATTAGGCATTGGATGGGTAACCACATACATAACCCAACAGAAAGATATCTCTCACTAGCCTGCCAAGGCTATTAATTAAAACATTATGGAAGATTGTTCAGTTTTTGAGTCTCCTTTTAAAAATGCTTATATCTCCTTAGAGGACTAATACCTTAAATTCTAGCCATATAGATAAGGAATGGAGAATGTCTGGATTTTTCACTAATGAAAGAAGAGCTATTAAGTTCTCACTGTGAAACCTGAAAATGGTAAACTTACATAGAAAAATTATTATAATAAACTATTTAACTGTGATTAACTTATCATTTCTTCACCTTTTCCAGTCTTTGACATAGCTACGGATTTATTAAAATATGCATATTTTTACCCAGCCCTCTATACTTTTTTCACTTTTCACCATGCTTACTACTACATCTAAGCACAGGACCTTAAGAGCTGAGAGACCTAAGTTCCCAACTGTGCTCCTTACTGCTGAACAAATCACTTAACCTCTTTGGGCCTTAGTTTCTTTAACTTTAAAATAAGGATAATAATTATTGTACTTAGCTCAGAGAATTATAAAGAGGATGTTTTGTAAAAGTTGAAGCAGCATATAAATATGAGCTCTTCGGCCACTTTAGAAAACAACTTGGAATTATACTCCCAAAGTCACTGAGCTATGCATACCTTTGACTGAGTGATAATATACTAATAGCAAAGTGAAACAAATCACTGAAAAATGAATGGAGGCAATGAAATACAGTATCCATTTACATTAAAAATACCAAAAAGCAGAGTGGCTAGTTGGCACAGTGAATAGAGTGCCGGCCTTGGAGTCAGGAGAACCTGAGTTCAAATCCACCCTCGGACACTTAACACAAAAACTAGCTGTGTGACCTTGGGCAAGTAACTTAACCCCAATTGCCCTTCAAAAAGCAAAAAAAAAAAAATACCAAAAAGGATATAAATATAAAGATTATTCTTTATCTTTCTGAAACCAAGAGCCATAGCATTTTTTTTTGTAATGGAAAAATACTAAATAATTTCTCCACAAGATCTAGGATAAAGTCAGTCTTGCCTGTTGTCTCCATTATGTTTTACTGTAGTATTATAAATGGCGCAATAGTGGGAGATTTTTAAACATGATGGGGCTATGTATAGACAAACAGGGATTAAAATGATCTCTATTTGTAGATGATACAGTGTTTAACCTAAATCAGTGGTTGTCAAAGTGGGGTGGTTTGTAGATTGTTTTGATTGTTGAAGGGATTTTAGACCCTTTCATGGGGTCAATGAGATCAAAACCATTTTCATAATAATACTAAGACATTATTTGCCTATTGTCGGTATCACCTTTGCAATATCTCTCAAATACACTTTCTTCTACCTTCTGACCCTGCCATCACTGGTGTAGGCAGGCCTTTATCACTTGGATGATTGCAGTAGCCCATTCTAGGTCTGCCTGCCTCAGTTCTCTCTCCATTCCAATCCATCCTCCATTCAGCCTTTAAAGTGTTTTCCTAAAGCACAAGTCCAACCGTATCACTACCCCCTTTCTACCCTCCCTAACAATGAACTCTAGTGGTTTCCTGTTGCTTCCAAGAGCAAATAGAAAATGCTTTGTTTGGTGTTCAAAGTCCCTCCTAACGCTCCTCCCACCCCCACCTTTCTAAGCTTCTTACACCTTACTCCCTGAAAAGTACTCTTTGATTCAGTGACACTGGCCTCCTGGCTGTTCCACCAACAAGACACTCCATCTCTCGCTTTGGGAATTTTCTGTGGCTATTCCCCATACTTGGGTTGCTCTCCCACCTCAACCTACTCCACCTATTGACTTTCCTGGCTTTCTTTAAGTCCCAACTAAAATTCTGTTATCTAGTGGAAGCCTTTCCTAACTCCTTTTAGTCCTAGTGCTTTCTCTCTGTTAATTATTTCCTATTCAACCTGTATATATTTTGCTATGTATATGTCGGTTTCTTTTCTCCCCCCATTAGATTGCAAGCTCCTTGGGAGCAGGGGAATGTCTTTTTGCTTCTTTTTGTATTCCTAGTACTTAGCACAGTACCTGGCATATAGTAGGTATAAATAGATCCTGATTCATTGAATGGAGGATGGGCTGGATGAAGGAGATTGATGGCAGCAGACTAACCTGCAATGCTATTGAAACTGTGCAGGCATCAAAGGAGACTGAGGAACTGTCAGCTGGGTAAGAAAACCAGGAGAGAGCAGTGTCATAAGAACCAAAGGAGGAGAGTTACTAGGAGGAGAAAGTGGTCAATTGTGTCAAGTGCAACAGAGAGGTTAAGGAGAATAGGGCCTAAAAAAAAGTCAGTAGATTTGGCAACTAAGAAATCCTTGGAGGGGGGCGGAGCCAAGATGGCGGCGTAGCAGCAGCAACATATCGCAGCTCTCACATAGCCACCCCAAAATACCCATAAAATAGGACTCTAAACCAATCCTGGAACTCCAAAACGCACACAAAGATACTTCCCACTAAAGCCAGCTTGGCTACGAGGAACCATATCAGCACTGCGAACCGAAACCAGCCTGGCCTGAAGCCGGGGCTGTGCCCCGGGGGCGGCTGGACGGGAGGAGTGGAGGAGCTGAGGAGCTTCAGGTGAGCAGATTAGTGGCGGCTGTGAATGGAAATTGTGAAAGGGGGAG
>JAQQSU010015158.1:0-11241 GCA_028627135.1 Pseudochirops cupreus
TGCTTTTTTCATCATGGCTTTCTGGTAGGCTGACAATTCTTAGGTTATCTCTCCTGGATCTGTTTTCCAGGTCAGTTGTTTTTCCAGTGAGATATTTTGCACTTTCTTCTAATTTTTCAATCTTTATGTTTTGTTTGACTCTTGCTGCATCACAGAGTCCTTAGCTTCAATTTGACTGATTCTAATTTTTAGTGAATTATTTTCCTCAATTAGGTTTTGAAGCTCCTTTTCCATATGTTCAGTTTTCATTTTTAGGAAGGTATTTTCTCCAGTTAGATTTTGGACCTCCTGTCCTAGTTCTCCAGTTTTACTTTTTAAAGATTTGTTTTCTTCAGTGAGATTTTTTTCCAGTTTGGTTACTGTAGATTTAAATTTATCTCCTACCTCTCTAATTTCACTTTTAAAATTCCTCTTGAGGTCCTCCAAGAATGTTTTTTGGGCTTGAGACCAATTCACATTTCCTTCTGTGGTCTCTAGTGTGAGTATAGAGTCCATGTTGCCTTCTGAATTTGGTTGTTCTTGCTCACTATAAAAAGATTTGATGGTCCTAACCTTCACAGTTTGCTTCTTGTCTATTGTGATTGCCTGTGTTCTGTTTTTTTAGATTGGCTATCTGCTTCTGGGGGCAGAGGTATTGAGCTTCTCAGGCTGGGAGGTAGGGGTTTGGTTGTTCACTATGTGAGCTTTAGCAACTGAGTGTGTAGACTGAAGCTAAAGCCAGGACTCTCAATATTTCACCTGAGTTACCCTGAGGCTTACAGAGTAACCTATGGGGGCAGGGTGGTCTGGCTCCTTCAGGTTCCCACCTCTGTGCCTCTGGGCTACAGCTCCTTCAGGCTCAGTATCAGGAGGCCAGCAGCAGGGCAGGGCTGCAGTTTGCTGATTGGCCAGGTGGTGATGAAGCACACCTGGGCTTTTGTTGTTAGTGTTTGCTGGCTCCACCCTCCTGGGCTTAGACTCCATACTGTCTCACTTCCCCCTTCCTCAGTGACACCCAAGCCTGAGGCTCTTTCCACTAATTCAGGATTTTACTCTGGGTGGGGCATTTAACTCCAGACTTTTCTGGGTCAGGGAGGGGGGATCATAGCAACTAAGTTTTATTCCTCCATCTTGACTTCTGGAAGTTTGGATATGTAATTTTTAAACATCCAGGCTGCAGGCTGGTAGCCCAAGGAGAAGTTGCTGACCCTGTTGCGGGCCCTGAGTTTTCTCTTACCCAGCTCCAACAATCCTCTGTCTTGTGGTGAGACAGCTGCAAATCGGCCTTGGAGTGAGTGAGTCTGCTAGCTCACTGGGGCTTCTTCTTAGTCTGCCGTACTCTGCTCTCAGATCCGTGCTGGTGCAGCAACTGTGTGCTCTGGGTTCTCACTGCCCAAACCTGACTAGGCACTTTCCTGGGCTGGGAATCTGCCATGCTCTGTCTCCCAATGGGTTCTGTCACTCTTAAATCTGTTCAAATTCACTTTTTAGCTTTTAGTGACAGAATTCTTGGAGGAGCTTGTCAAAGCTACTGCTTCCTTTCTGCCATCTTGATGCTGTTCTTTTCAGAGCTAATTGTGAGGGGTCTGCAAGGTTTTGATGCTTTCAGGGTGTAGTTATCCAGGAAAAGGTATGGTTGCTGTTCTTCTACTCTGTGCTCTGGTCTTTATCCAGGAAGGGCCCCTGCTGCCTGCAACCACAAGTACTCGCACTCCTATTGGCCCTGGAACTATGCAGATCACCTGCTTTCCTACAGCTACAAGTGCTAGTACCCTTATTGGCCCTAGAACTGTGAGCAAGGCTCCTGTTCCCTTGTAATCAACCACAAATGATCCTCTCCACCCCAGAACTGCAACCCAAAACAGCTTATGGGCAGCAGAATTGCCAATCAGTGTCAGCTGCACCCAATGTCAACAAAAGATCCACTGTAATCTCTAACAAATTATCTGACCCCCTTAGAATCTCTGGATTGTAAACTCCTGAAGCTGCTGCTGTACCACTGGTGCTCCTGCCACACTCCAGGTCTGTGGCCACCCTGGGGTTATAGACCTTGCCTGGGGACATCTGAAATTGTCTTAAGCTGTAAAAAGTGTTTCCCTTTGACTTCTTGTTGGCTCTGTCACTCCAATATTTGATTTGAGTCATTCTTTTAAAATTATTTGCAGGGCAATGTTGGGAGTGTTCAGTCGGGTCCTAGCCTACTTTACCATCTGGGCTCTACCACTACCCTCTCTGTCTCTGTCTCTCTCTGTCTGTCTGTCTCTCTCTCTGTCACACACACACACACACACACACACACACACACACACACACACACACACACACACACACTCGCGCACACACACATTCACACACACTAAAATGTTGATGAATGATTAGCTCATCAGAATTAACTCATAGGATGGAAGTGGGATTATTAAATAAGCTTCTTGGGGACAAGGACTGTTTCACTTTTTACTTTCTATTCCCAGAGATTAACATGGACGTTACACACAATAAAATCGAATTAAATTGAATCAATGGAGTCACAAAGAGCCAAGTTTCAGTTCAATATTGCAGAACATTTTTAAACAAATTGGATTATCCTGAAATTGATTGGGCTCCTTGTAAGATAGTGAGTTCACTATAATTTCCAATGAGAGGCTGAATCTGCATGTGATAAAAGTGATTCCTGCAGACTACATTTATAGAATTGTTCTTATGGAAATGGCTCCCCCTTGTAATATTATTTCATTCAACATGATTTTTTCTTGAAATCAATTAGCAACATTAGGTAAGCCTGGTTTTGAAAGGAAATCCTACTTCAAATGTCAAGATGTATAATACCACAGGTAATGAGATGTAAGCCGTATATTGTAGATAATTAGAATGTTGAGGGAAGGCCTCTACCACTGAGCTTGAAGTCAAAGTGGACAACTGGAGCTTCTGTCGGGGTCTGAGTCAGAATACTGCATTGAAAAGACTGTAAGTATGGCCAGATGTGGTGGCTTATGCTACCAGAGATGGAGAGGCTAGTAGATCACTTGAACCCAGAAATTCTGAGTTGAGGCGTATTCAGCCAATTAGATGTCCATCCTAAGATGTGCTATTCTGATGAGCCCCAGAGAGTGGGGATGATAGTGGGGACCAGAATGCATAAGGAATGGAGGACTGGAACAATTTGGAAACAGAGTAGATCAAAGGTCCTGTGCAGAAAAGTGGGACTGGGCCCATGAGTAGCCATTGCATTTCCATCCTAGGGGACATAGGAAGAACTGGTCTCAAAAATAAATGAACAAACAAACAAAATCAATCAACCAAGTTGAAAAACTTAAAATAGTGTAAGTCTGTCCTAGTATAATTCTGCTGGCTATATGGAACTAACTCATTTCTATGATCCATATTTTCATATACTACAAAATTTTGGTTTTGAGCAGGTCCTTAGATACACATGTATTCTTAAACATATATCCTTACATATGCATATCTAAGAGATACATATATATCCTTAGATATATGTGGATACTTATGAAAGACTGACTGGTCAACCCTCCCCCACTTTCTCCTCTAATAAATACTTTTTAATCAAAACACTATGCCTATCAACACAGTTATGCCATTCCCACCTCTGATAATGCTGCTTACTTCTAACACAGTGGTTCTCAACCTTTCTAATGTGGCAACCCTTTAATACTCATATGTGGGCGTATCTGCATGTGGCCAGACCCGCCTGTAGACAGAGAGAGGAGCGGTGTCTTGGTTCCTAGGACCATAGGAAATATGTGTTTTCCGATGGTCTTAGGTAACCCCTGTGACCCCTGTGAAAGGGTCGTTCAATCCCCAAAGGGGTCACAACCCACAGGTTGACTCTAACAGTCATCATATTCTATGAGCACCTTGTTATTTTTGTTGTTTTTTTGGGGGGAAAGAGGCTCTAAAATAGTTCACTCTTGTATTTTCCCCTTCTCTTCTGTCATGATGCCCATGAGTAGCAAACACAAGAATGAGGACAGAGAAGAAGAAGGTAGATAAGGTGTGAACCAAAAAATAGACAGACAGACAGATAAATAGGTAGATAAACAGATACAAAAAAATAAATAAAGGAGCACATTAAACAAATGAATAAATGAATGAATGAATGACTCACTTACTCTGGCTAATATCTGCATCACATTCAAGCTCTAATGTCTAAGACCTTTCTTAGACTCTTATGCCCAGAATGCTCTTATATATCATTTTTGCCTTATTGAAGTCTCTTTGCATGGTTCAGAAAAGTCAATGCCTTGCCCAAAGTCATACAGATAGTAAGTGTTTGGGCCAAGATTCAGGTTTGGCCAATGTAAAAGCAAGTCAATAAACACTTATTAAAAACTTGCTATGTTCCAGGTACTATGCTAAGTACTGGGAATAGAAATACAAGTAGAAAGAAAGACACCCTTAAGGACCTTTCATTGCAACGGGGAGGAAACAACCCCCCAATAGACATGGAGCTGCAAAGGGCATGAGGGTTAGATGAAGGTACAGGAGCATAGCAGACAATATCCTTTGGAGAGACAGATGGAGTGGGACAAAAATAGACTCCCTAAAAATGGGTATTCTGGGAGGAACTACCAGGGGTGGAGATCCTGTGGCCTCAAAGTCACTTTTGGCTTTCTAGGTCCTTAAGTGTGGCTTGTTGACTGAGTCCAAGTTTTACAGAACAAATCCTTTTATTAAGGGGATTTGCTGTATGAAATGTGCTCAAAGGGCTATACTTGAAGACCTAGAGGCCATAGGCCATAGGTTCCCCCACCCCCACCCCCACCCCCATTAGACAATTAGAGGGAGTGGTGCCAAAGGAGAATACTTCCAAGGTGCGAAGTAGTCTAGGGGTGGAGTGAGCTTCCAGAGTGAAGAGGTTTCAGGCTTTTCATGCCATGCCATGGTAAACAACATCCTGTGGAGATGTTAGCAGTGCATTCATTCAGTAGATATTTATCAAGCACCTACTATGTGCCAGGCACTGGGATAAATGCTAAGTGCAACCTGGAGAGGAATGAAGGGGTCCTTTGTATCCCTAAGATTGGGGTTCACTTTAACTGGACTACATTTGTCTTTAGGATTCATACAAACTAAAGCAGAGGGAAAGAAAGGAGAGAGATGAACATTACACGAACTTTATACTCTCATTGGTTTTGGTTCAAGGAGAGAATAACATAATCAGGAAAATATAGGACACAAAAATTCATTATAGTAGAGGGAAAGAAAGAAGGGAGATGAACATTATATGAACTTTACTCTCATCAGTTTGGGTTCAAGGAGAGAATAACATACTTTGTTAAGTAAAAAAAATCGATGGCAGTAGGAGGGGAAAGGAGGGAAAAAGCGGGAGGTAGTAGTTAGAAGTGAAAGTAGAAGAGGTAAGGGGGAAGGGTAGGTAAAGCGAGAGGGGTAGATAGAAAGAGAATAATGAGGGAGGTTCAAAAGAAAACTCTTAAGGTGGGGAAGAGAGAAGGGAGAAATAAAAGCATAAGGAGAGGGAATAGAATGGAGGGAAAGACACAGATAGTAATCGTTACTGTGAATGTGAATGGGATGAACTCTCCCATAGAATGGAGGCAGATTGCAGAATGGATTAAAAATCATAATCCTACAATATGCTGTTTACAAGAAACACATCTGAAATGGGGATACACACAGGGTAAAGGTAAAAAGAATGGAGTATAATATATTATGCTTCAGCTAAAGTAAAAAAAAAAGCAGGGGTAGCAATTCTTATCTCAGATAAAGCAAAAGCAAAAATAGATCTAATTAAAAGAGATAAGGAAGGAAACTATAGCCTGCTAAAATTAGCTAAATGGTTTCAAAAATGAAGCAATATCATTACTAAATATGTATGTACCAAGCGGTGTATCAGCCAAATTCCTAGAGGAGAAGTTAAGGGAGTTAGAGGAGGAAATAGATAGCAAAACTATATTAGTGGGATTCCTCAATCTCTCTCTCTCTGAACTTGACAAATTTAACCTCAAAATAAACAAGAAAGAAGTTAAGGAGGCAAATAGAATTTTAGAGAGGCTAGAAATGATAGCTCTCTGGAGAATATTGAATGGGGATAAAAAGGAATATACTATCTTGTCAGCGGAACATGGCACATACACAAATTGACCATGTACTAGGACATAAAAACCTCACAATTCAATGCAGAAAGACAGAAATATTAAATGCATCCTTCTCAGATCATGATGAAATAAAAATTATATGTAATAAAGGGCCATGGAAGGATAGACTGAAAACTAATTGGAAACTAAATAATTTAATCCTAAAGAATGAGTGGGTCAATCAAGAAATTATAGAAACAATCAGTAACTTCATTCAAGAGAAAGGCAACAATGAGACAACATATCAAAACTTGTGGGATGCAACAAAAGCAGTTCTTAGGGGAAGTTTTATATCTCTGAATGCATACATGAATAAAATAGAGAAAATGGAGGTGAATAAATTGGGCATGCAACTGAAAAAAGCTAGAAAAAGAACAAACTGAAAATCCCCAATTAAATACTAAATTAGAAATACTGAAAACCAAAGGAGAGATTAATAAAATTGAAATTAAGAAAACTATTGAATTAATAAATAAAACTAAGAGCTGGTTTTATGAAAAAAAAACAACCTGATAGACCTTTAGTTAATATGACAAAAAAAAGGAAACCAAATTATGAGTATCAAAAATGAAAAGGGTGAATCTACCTCCAATGAGGAGGAAATTAAAATGATAATTAGGAATTACTTTGTCCAATTGTATGCCCATAAATTTGACAATCTTAGTGAAATGGAAGAATATTTACAAAAATAGAAGTTGCCCAGATTAACTGAAGAGGAAGTAAATTACTTAAATAACGCCATCTCAGAAAAAGAAATTGAACAAGCCATCAACGAACTCCCTAGGAAAAAATTGCCAGGTCCAGATGGATTTACTAGTGAATTCTATCAAACATTTAAAGAAAGATTGATTCCAATGCTTTACAAACTACTTGGGAAAATTGGAGAAGGAGTCCTACCAAATTCTTTTTAGGACACAAATATGGTACTGAATGGGAAGCCTTTAAAGTTGAGATTCTCCAAAGGCAGTATTAGAATGCAAATCAGAGCTTTTGTTCAGGGTGGGCTGGAGGTAGACCTGCCGGGAGCTTTTTGCTATGGGCTCGGGGTGGGGACAGGAATCCCAGGAGAGTTGCTTGTCTATGTAAAGACTGTGCGCCCCTACCAGCAAAAGGTGAGTGGGACAGGTGGGGGAAATCTTTCTTTGTTTAAATTCGCCGCGAAACGGGAGTCCGCCCCTCCTCCAATGAGAAGTCAGAGACCCTCTGACTTTACCTGCGTGGAATCCATACCCTCTCTCTCTTCCAATAGAACTTAAAAGAATGTACTTTTTATGACTCTCAGGGTTTTTAAAAAAGGGCACCTGGAGGTGCTCTCTCTCTTGCTCTCTTGCTCTCTCTCTCTCTCTCCTTCTTCTTCGGACATGTGGCGGGGAGAGGTCTCTCCCCACCCCAGGGTGTGTATTTTTTTTTAAGAATAAAACTCCTGTCTGCTCGAAGTTCTCTTCTACATTCCTTTGATTTGGGTAAGTGAGGTTTCTCACCCACACAGTACTGATACCTAAATTGAGAAGAGACAAAATGGAGAAAGAAAATCATAGACCAATTTCCCTCATGAATATAGATGCAAAAATTTTAAATAAAATATTATCAAAAAGACTACAGCAACTTATCACAAGAATAATACATTTTGATCAGGTAGAGCTTATTCCAGGAATGCAAGGGTGGTTCAGTATCAGGAAAATCATCAGTGTAATTGATCATATCAACAACAAAACTATTAGAAACCATATGATTATCTCAAGAGATGATGAAAAGGTTTTTGACAAAATATAACACCCATTCCTATTAAAAAACACTAGAAAGTATAGGAATAAATGGAGTTTTCCTTAAAATAATAAATAGCATCTATCTAAATCGATCAGCAAGTATTATATGTAATGGGGATTAGCTGGAAACATTTCCAATAGGATTCATACAAACTCCTGTTTGGCAGCTAAAGTCCTTCACAATCTGGCCCCAATTTTTCTTTTGAAGTCAAACCCCAAGAGTTCAGAAAGAAAATAATTTTAAATTATTCCTTTCAAATAGGTCAAGAAGTAAGGTTGTTGCTGCTGTTGTTTCTGAACAATCCCCAAATGGAAAGGTTCATATTACTTCCCAAACACATTAAGTTATAGCCAAACCAGTCCACTTGCATTTCCTGATATATACTATTAGCTGTCCCACCTCTATGGCTTTGCCTAGGCTCTTTACTGTGCCTGGAATACCATTGCTCTTCACTTTACCTTTTGAAACCTCCAAGGTTTTGCTCAAGGACCACCTCCTTCAAGAATCCTTCCCTGGTTTCCCAAGTTGTTACTGTCCTGCTCCTCCCTCCTCAACCCCATGATCTTGTCTTTAGTTTAGTAAATCAGGAGACTGCTAACCTCTGACTCGCACTAGCCACTTAACCATCTCAGAGCCTTAGGCAAATCTCTTTAAGTTTTCAGAGCACCTGCCCATCTACAATGGCAAAGAAAACTCCCTCACTCTGAGACTTCCTTAAGTCATGTAACTCATAAATCTCATCTAAATTACAGGAAACTCCAAGAATACAAAATTTCCAAAGTTTTAATAGCTTAAAACTGGACTAAAACTTTTCAAACAGTGTGTATATGTGCAAAACATCAGGAGTAGGGGATTGGGATATGAGGAGTACAGTGGGAGCAGAGGAAGTGGGTCCATTGTCAGTCAGAAGTGAGCAAGCTAACAGTGGGGAAGAAGACAGAAAATCTATTTTAATAGGTATAAGAACTCAAAAAGTAAGCATGTTTGGAGGAGTGATGCGTAAGAAAGAAATAATCCAATACTTCTCTGGGGTGCCTAGGCACATCACAACATAACATTAGAATGTTTATACTTCAAAAATCTGTTCTTTCATTCGTATGGACCTTCCCTTCACTGATACATATTACAACCCCTTAGGACAGAGTAGTGACACCTCCTTAAGGTTGGTTCAAGCTGAAAAATTCATTACCCAACTGCCAATCTTTTGACAAGTCACTCTAAACTTGGCTAAGTTGAGTTGGATCTCAGATGGTAGCCCATAACCAGGCCCGCATAAAAGTTTTAGACGATTGATAAGATTTGCTGAAGCTAGCATTCTTTTGCCATAGCTTTGAGAATAGTCACCTCAACATCATGGGAAAGCATCAGAAGAGGAATTTGGCCATCCCAGGTCTCCAGATTCCAAGTCCAGCGCTCCTCCCAACACAGCAACATCCCACCACCATTTTGTTTGGGACTGGATATATGATTTCATTGCTCTAGGGAACTCCCTCTGTCCATACAGATCTCTTCATCTTATAATTTCAGAGTTGCCTAGAGTTTTACTGACTTGTTCTAGGTTATAAAGCCATTATGTGTCAGAGGAATTCAGATCATCCTGGCACTGAGGCCAGCACTCTATCTGCTAGGCAACTGATTTGCATGATGAGATCCCCAAGTTATGAAGAAAAGATTGAAGTATATTCTGTGTACTCTGTGTTAGAAGGAAAGGAAAAGGCATGGAATGTTTTAGACTGAGGCTTTTCATAAGCTGGAGTCTGTGGACAGAATTCAGGAGTCCATGAATTTAGAAAGGAAAAATTACATCTTTATTTCATTAATGCTGTCCTTTCTTATCACCTATATTTTATTTTATACATTTAAAAACAGTATTCTGAGAAGGGATCCATAGGATAAGTTAGGCTGTCAGATGGACCCATCATACACACACACACACACACACACACACACACACACACACACACACACACACACAGAACCTTCCTTTGTTTTAGACAGATTTCTATTTTTTAAAATGATTACATATGTTTAACATCCCATCATTTGGGATTAGGGCCTAGGTTTTGAAAAACCAACTCTCTTACAAGTAAAAGAAAACTTTGCGTATTTTAGGAGTCAGTTTCTGTTATCAAGGAAAATGATCACTTGTGGCAGAATCTTTTCCCATTATACACGTACAGAATGAGTGAAAACTTCCCAAGCAGTTTGAGATTGTCTTTCTCTTTTCCTCCTCCATTGCTGCTGTCAATCACTTTCATTTCTTTGTCTGCTTTTCCCACCTCAGTGGGCCCCTCCTCCTGGCCAGTGGGAGTCAGGGACAGCCCAGGCTCATTCTTCCTCCCTTGCTTTGGGACCCTCCCCCTCCTTTTCTTGCTGTCCCATTTAGGAAAGAATTTGATGAAGTTTGCCTCTCAACCAACAAGAGAGGAGACAGTCAGGAAGGGGGCTTGACAGAATTAAGGTATAAATTCTTGCACTGTCTTTTGTAGCATGCCTCTTTTCCATGATAAGTCATAGGGAAGACCGCCCTCTTCTCCCGGGGAAGAGAATAAATTCCTGTTCTTATCCTCAGAGATCTCTGTGTTTATTTTTTTTTTCACTAAATTAAGGATGAGGGTTATTTTTCATCCCAAACGTACAGAATAACTGAGGTGCTGATTTCTTCCTTCCGAAAGGTACAATTATCCACCTCTAACCACAATAGAAATCTGGGTGTTTTCAACAAAGTCTCAGGACAGTGCAATGAAAGCATGCTGAAAAAAAGGATCAGTTCATCTTCCGCTAAACTAGTTAGTACAATCCAGCTTCTTCCCTTAAGTTCAGAAGGGTTTTACAAAAGAAAAGAAGAGAAAAGAGAAGGGAAGAGAGAGAAGAGAAAATAAAGGAAAAGAAAAAAGAAAAGAAGAGAAGAGAAAAGAAAAAAGAAAATTTTCCAGCTACAACCACTCTTACTTAGACTCACTAACCTTTTCAAAGATAAACAGTTCCATCCTGTGTTAATGAATTGGGTGTGCATTTATAAAGAGCACCCTTTGGTGTCTAGAGAAGCAGAGTCCCAAGAGCACTGGTTTGGATATTATTATGTGAGATGAAAGAGTTCAGAGTCTGAATCTAAGGTCAGAAAAGGTCTTTATTCTTTCTCGTGAGAAAGAACTCTACCCCCTGTCGCCCAACATGGCATCTGCAGGGAGAGAGCAACAGGTAGAAGCCAGCCTATGGTTATATAATCTTCCAATGCAGAAACCCAACCCCCCCAACTGGCCTCCACTCTTATTGGTAGGGGGGCTGTCCCACAACCTAAGCCGGGAATCTCTCTGAGACAAAGGACCCGGAAACATGTGGGTGTCCAATGAAAGCAGTCTTAACTTTATTTGGCATA
>JAQQSU010015159.1:0-11240 GCA_028627135.1 Pseudochirops cupreus
CTTTAGTGGGAAGTATCTTTGTGTGTGTTTTGGAGTTCCAGGATTGGTTTAGAGTCCTATTTTATGGGTATTTTGGGGTGGCTATGTGAGAGCTGCGATATGTTGCTGCTTCTACGCCGCCATCTTGGCTCCGCCCCCTCTTTTTCTTCTTCTATTAAGTAAGATAGTCTTTTCTTTCTGTGTATATATGTGTAGTATATATATGTGTGTGTATATGTGTAGTATATATGTGTAGTATATGTATGTGTAGTGCATTGTGTGTGTGTGAGACTGGAGGAAGATAAAGTGAAAAACAGATAGAAATAGAGAAGAAGATAAGGTACACAAGGTGTAGATATTTATGAAAGCAGTTGTATGTGGGAGGTGGGATGCCCAGGAACTGGATTCAAGTCCTACCACTTAAACTTGGCATCTTGGGCAGATAATTTACCTTTGCTGAATTTCAGTTCTCCATCTGTAAAAGGCATAGCCATTTCTACATTCTCTTCCTTGAACTTCCAGACCAGAATATTCCAAGATAGGGAGGACAGGATTTCCCCTTTCTCCTCCTCCTGGCAAAAAATGGTAACTGGAAGCAAAAGCACATGATCAGTTGATTATGTTTGGTCCTGTGGCCTGCTAGGAGACTTTGTGGTCCTTCAATTCCTGTTTGTCTCCTGCCTTGCTCTTTGGAAGCAAAGGTCAGAGACTAAAAGTCTTGAGAAAATAATCTTCCTGTTAATATGAATGTTTCCATAGAATGGAGAGTTCCTAAGTTTTGAGCATTGGTCTCCAAGAGGGAAAAGATTCTTTGATATTTGCTTCTTGAAGAAGGAAAGAGTATCTTCAACAAAGACTGTTCTGCAAAGGAAAAAAACAAAGCTATGCCTTAAGAAGCCTTGACCTTGGCCAACCCTTCACTCTGTCTTCTATGTATTCCATGAATGGTGCAGGATTAAGGTGAGTAATGCTTGTTCAGCACTTTTCCAAAGTCTCCCTACCTTCTGGGTAAGAAGTCCAATAGGCTCTTTGATTATAGTCTGTTTCTGTCTTAGTTCATGGGTCCCTGTGAGTCCTTTCTATCTTAAGCCTATTTCAATAGTAGAGGAAATAAAAGCTATACCAGAAATGAAATATATATGTTATAACAAGTGCTTATGTGGGAACTGGGGACCTTGTTATCCATGTGGTGCGGTGAACTGAGAACTGGGGCTGGAGTCAGGAAGACCTGAGTTGAGATCTGGCCTCAGACATTTACTAGCTGTATGACTTGGGATAAGTCACTTAACCTCTAATTTCCTTGCTTTCCTCTATTGTAAAATAAATAAATAAATAAGTGGAGATAACAGGACTTCACAGGATTGTGAAAATCAAATGTGATCATATCTGTAAAGTGCTTGGTGGCACGGTGCATGGTCCCTAGTAAGCACTACATAAATGATAATTCCCTTCCTCTTCCCTTTCTTTGCCCTAAAACATGAGTTGTAATTTAAATACATTTTAGATATTTCCATACTGAGATTCTGGGAACATGAGTCATGGACAGAAAATAATCCCGTTAGAGGCCATGGGTTATAGAAAGCTGGAGAAAGAGAATTCAAGTTTGATATCAGACCTAGCTAGTTATATGTGTGCCCAGAGCTGTTAAAAGGCACTATTCATGTTTCACACACAAAAATGTATACATAAATATACATATATGCCCATATGAAATTTAAGTAACATGTTAGAAATTAATAAACATGCAAATGGATATAGATATAAATACATAGTGTGCTTATATACATTTATTTATATTTGAATATATATACATCTACATTCCTCCCTCTCTCTCTCCCTCCCTCCCTCTCTCTCTCTCTCTCTCTTTCACTTTCTGTCCTTCTTTCTCCCTCTCTCTTTCTCTCTCTCTCTTTCTCTCTCTCTCTTTCTCTCTCTCTCTCTCTTTCACTCTCTGTCCCTCTTTCTCCCTCTCTCTTCCCCCCTTTCTGTTTCTCTGTAACTAAATTCTAGGGAGTTACCTGAAATACCATGAAACTGGATGAATTACTCAGGGTCAATCAGTACATAAACATCTGAATAAGTGACTGAATCCCCACTTTCCCAACACCAGGGCCAACCCGGATCTCCCATGCCCCTCAGCCTCCAGCATACATGCAGTGTATATACACATAACAAAGAACATCCCATTAAACGCCTTAGCATTTCTAGTACATGAGAATGGTGAAGATGAGCAGGAAATCCCAGCTGCTCTTCTGAAGTGAAACACACGTCGAGGATTTGAAAACTGATTGTTTGAATTATTCCTGGGGAAATTCTTCTGTTCTGCGCAACTATTAAATAAGGCAAACTTTTCCATGGATGACATATTTATGATGGCAGAAGATTCTGGCATTGCTGAAACATACAGAGAGGGGCAAATTAGAGCTCCTCATGCATATAAAATAGCCCCTCTGTCAGGCAGCATCTGAGACTATTCATTAGTGTTTCATTTTACAGCGATTTCCTTTATGCAGCTCTTTTATAATGCTAATATTTTTATTGTTCCCCGTGCTCCTTGAGATGTTCAACAGTAATTAGCTGTGCATATGTCTAATGATTTCCAGAAGCCCGGAAGCAAGTAAGAAAGAACTTTTCCTAGGTGTGTTTAATTCTTTTCAAGACAGTGATTATTTATTCTCAAAAGGTGCTGACATGAATAAAAACCAAGGACCAGAATTTTTAGCTTGCTTAGTAGAACTAGGGTAAGCCCATTTCCTAGAATACCCATCAAGATACATTTATTTCAGTCTTCCAAGCCTTTCCAATATGATTGCAAGTTACTCCTTCTCATACATTTTACATTTGAGAAAAACTAGGTGCCTTGCTCTATCTCTGTGTATAACCATTCATTTCCCCCCTCCGTCCCTTTGCCCAGCTACACTAGATGAGAAGGAATGGTCTTCCTCCTCTCTAAATATTGGAATCTCCAGTTCCCATCACAACTCAGCTCAAGTACCACCTCCTAAATCAGACTATTCCTAATTCTTCACATTATTTGTGCCCATCCTATTTTTAAAATGTTTATTTTGTCTCTCCAGTACTTAGAAGAGCACCTATTATACAGTAAGTGATTAATAAATGCATATTGAATTGAGTTGAAGGTTGAATTAAATTAGCCAATGACTCACATTGGTGACTTGGAGTTGGAGGCCTTTGGTTCAGGGCCCTACTCTGCTACTTCTTTAGTCAATCATTTCACCACTCTGAATGTCATTTTCCTCGCCTATAAAATCAGGGGATTGGACTGAATGACTATTTTCTTGTATCTCTTGAGTTATGAGTCTATGATCTTGAATAACTATTTCAATTTGTTACTTCTTCATCTCAGTGCTCATTTTATCATTTTATTATTGAATACAAAACCATGTAATTATCACTGGAATGGAATCTTAGAGGTCCTCGGATCTGATCTTTTGACTTTACAAATGAAGAAACTGGAATTCAAAGAGATTAAAAGATTTGTCTAAGATCACACAGATATAAAACAGCAGAGGTAAGATCTGAACTCAGAACTTAGATACCACATTTGATTTTTTTTCTCTGCAACAGAATTTATATATGCAATTGAAATCATGATCAATTTGCTTCTGGTAACTTGGCCAGTTTCATCTGTGTTTGCTTGTCATAAATAACTTCAAAAGACAAAGTGACTAATATAATTTCCTCAGGAAAACCCAAATCAACCATGATATATTTCCAAAGTTACGTTGAACATTCAGTATGAGAATTCAAACAGATTGAAGATAGCTTTATTGGTTTTTCAGTTTTGGGGGAAGGGTATGGTATTGTAGAATACAGTGCTAGATAATTCTTATATAAATAAACCCTTTATCTACTAAATAATTATTTTGTAGAGCTTTCAATTATTAGCCTTTAAAAAATACCTCTTTACCTACATTTTTTTGGAAATCCAATCTTAGCCTAAGCTGTGATAGTTGACTATTAATCACATTTATTTTGTATTTTATTTCCCTGTAATTGCAATTAGGATGATTCTTCACAGTCCTACACCACAAAGTCCCTACTCCGTCAGCTTCCTATGTCATGCAAACTTTGCTTCCCAAAGGCAACTAATCCTAGCCAACAGATATCTTTTAT
Organism: Pseudochirops cupreus; assembly: GCA_028627135.1. Taxonomy (NCBI): domain Eukaryota; kingdom Metazoa; phylum Chordata; class Mammalia; order Diprotodontia; family Pseudocheiridae; genus Pseudochirops; species Pseudochirops cupreus. The sequence goes on from JAQQSU010015159.1 coordinate 4,117, forward strand.
ACAACTTTCCTGGGTCACGATCTTGTCATGGCAAAGGGTTTTGTATAGCTCGATGAAACTATGTGCTATGCTGTGCTAGGTGATCCGAGACGGACAAGTCATAGTGGAGAGTTCTGTTGAAAGGAGATCCACTGGAAAAATAAATCTGGTATCTTTGACCAAAAAATCCTAGGCATAAACTGGAATAGTTTTGTGGAGATAGAGGAAGATAGAAATGCCTTGTATCCTATGGTCCCCAGGATCATGAAGCATCTGATACAGCTAAACAACAGCAACAGCTTTTATACAGTGCATTAAGGTTTGCTAAATGCTTTAAAAATGGTATTTCATTTGAAGTTCACAACAACCCTAAGAGATATACTATTATTATTCCCAATTTATTTATGAAGAAACTGAGGAAGGTAGTAATTAAGTGACTTACTCAAGTCCCACAGCTAATAAGTACATGAGGTTGAATTCAAGTCTTCCAGACTCTAGTTCCATTATTCTCTCCATTGCACCACCTAGCAATCTCTATAACTACTATCATTAATAGCTTCTAGAAAGCTCTGTGAAGTTCTTACCTGCTGGCAAGGTACTGAGTTGGATTCAGAGTTATTGGCCTGATGGCAGGCTGTGGCTACTAATTCAATCCTAGTCTAACTAATCACAAAGATTTCTGTCACTAGAAGGTTGACCAGAAAGTGATGAATCCCTTTGGGAGCCCAAGGTGATCAAGTAAAGATCTCTAAATACTAAAAAGTCTGTGTAGACCAGTTCTGCTTCCACAACAGTGAGGACAGAGTTGTGAGAAAGATTGCAAAGGCTCACAGTTTTTAGACAATCTAAAAAGAGTAGTTTAACTGTTGATCAATAATTGTCCAATGACCAAAGAGATAATATTTTGCCTAACTGAATAACAACATTTGCATAAATACTCTCATTATCTATGAAACCAGAAGACATGGAGTTGTAGAAATGAGGCCTCAAAGGTTCTGCTCATGAAAGTGAAATAGGAACTGGGCGAATTAGACTTCTTTGCTCAAAGGCAAAAAAAGCCATCATTCTCTGGGATATTTGACCATTTCATGTTCTAGGGCTCATGATGAACAAACAGAGTACCACAGAGATAATCACAGCTTATGTTCTCAGGTCTGGTGAAATCAGTCAAGTATCATCTGCAAAGAAAAGCAGCTGGTAGACTTCAACTCTTATAGGCAATTCCTTTTTGATTTGGACTCTGTCCGGATCACAGGATGAGCTGGTAGAGAATTTGGAGATCACTCAATCCAACCCTCTCATTTTACAGATGGGGAATTTCAGGCCAGAGAATTAAATGATTGCCCGTCTGTTTTTTTGGCCTTCATCAGGTTGCATTTCTAAATGCTCTTTGGGAAGTTTGAGTTAATTAGGCCTATGACTTTCAGTATTTTTAAAACACTCATCCACTACTAATTCTTTGGAGATAATTTGATTTATATTTACCAACCATCCTCTTCTGGAAGAATTTATAAACAAGGCTATATCTTTAAGTAATGGAATATTTGGCTCCATATTATTCCACTTAGGAAGGAATCAAATGTTTGCTGGCTTAAATGAGTTCTGGACTTGTTCAGTTTTCACACTGTGCTTGATTGATGTACATCATCCATTTTGCTTTTGAAATGGTAATAATTGTTGTTCACCTATATTTTATCTATTTCTCATTTAGGGAGTAGTGTCACTAACATTGGAAGGAATCGGGAAATGCCTTTTGAATGAGGTGACATTTGGCTTTAGCCTTGAAGGGAACAAGGGATTCAGAGGCAGAAATGGATAAAAAAATCACCTGAGCGCTCCTTGTCTTGCTTCTTTGTTCTATTTATATCTTGAACTCCAACATGTGGCACATTCTCAATCTTTCTCTCTCTGTCTCTCTCTCTGTCTCTCCCTCCTTCTCTCCCTTCCATTTCTTTCTTCCTCCCTCTCAATCTCCCTCCCTCCCTCCCTTTCTTCCTTCCTTCTTTCCTTTCTTCCTTCCTTCTTTCTCATTCCTTTCCTTTTTTACTTCCATTCTGAAAACAGGAAAAATAACACGCTAAAGTAGAGTTCAGAAACAGAATATAGAATGTCATGCATAAGGAACAAGAAGAAGGCCAGCTAGGTTGGAAAAGAAAGTGCATAGGGGGAAATGATCAGGAATCTACCTGGAAAGATTCAAGCAAAATTGTGAAAGTCTTTAAATCCAAGTAGAATAGCTTATATTTTATCTTAAAAGCAATGTAGAATCACTGAAGCTTCCTGAGCAAGGCAATAATATAATCATGCCTCAGATAAAATGATTTTGATGGATTGGGGGAAGAAGGGAATGAAAGTAAGAGAAATCAGTTGGGATTGAGGAAATTCTTAGTATTTTCATATTTCCAAGCCATTCACTGATACAAAAGCCCCTCTTTTGTTGTTGTCACTGTTGCTGTTGTTGTTTCTTTGTTTCAGTACCAATACCTTCTTAGTGATGCTTCATGATTGTGAATCATGGGACACCATAGCATTCAGTGAATCACAGGATCAGAAAACCCTAGCCCTACAGCTGGACAGTACTTCATACAGCATTTGTTCCAACCTTCTCCTTTTACAGATGTAGGAACCAAGACCTAGAGAAGTTATGTGAGTTGACCAGGGTTCACATGAATAGTTACCATAAGAGATTAGATTTCAACCTATGGCCTCTGGCTCAAGAGACGATGAATTTAAAGACTCAGGATAAAATGCTTTTGGGAGAGAGGGGGTGAAGGAGAGTTAAAACACATTATCTGTAGCTTTCAGTATAAAAGATGTCTACAATAATATGTGTGATCATAAAAAAGTCAACTGGCCACACTCAAAGAATAAGCGATAAAAGGTAAACTGAGGGCTGTGCTATCAATTCCTCAAAAATTAATAGATTAGATGGATAGAGAAATGGATAGATGGTTGAATGAATGAATGAACAAGTAAATAGATAAATGAATGAATAAACAAATAGATAAATGTATGAGTGAGTGAGTGAGTGAATGAATGACCAGAGGAAGGCCTACAATATTTTAGGTAGATCTTTACTACAGGATTTGGGAACTAGGGTAAAAGGATCCTAGATTAGGAGCTGGAAGAAAGCTTATAGATCATCTAGTTCAGCTCCTTAATTTTACAGATTAAGGATCAGAGAAATTAGGTGATTTTTTTTCCAGGATAACCCAGGTAGAGTCAAGATTAGAGAATACAGTTCTTCTGACACAAACACCATTGCTCTTTCCACTTCAACATATTGCTTTCCCCTGGGTAAAGATCACATAGGAGGAACAGGACACATTTAAATGTGTCACAATATAAGGAATACCCTTTCCTGTGAGATCATATAGCAATTCAAGTATTGAAATGTCAAAAAACAGTGTCAATTTGATGGCTTCATTAGACTGAGCTCACTATAAGTCTGTGGTCTTATTGACATTTGGTCACAAGGAATAATGAAGCTGCATTTTTTTTTCCTCCAAATGCATTGGGATTTCCAGAAATCACATTACATTTAAGTAAAGTCACTTAACCTTGCTGGGCCTTAGTTTCTTTATCCATTAAGTGATTGGGATTGGATTAGATGATCTCTGAGGTCCATTCCAGCTCAAATATTGAGTCCTTGAGAACATGTAACCTCAGAACCCTTCAGCTTTCCATGGTGCATTGCTCTTCCATTAATATAAGCCAACCTTCAAATCAAGAAATGATTCAGCAGTTACCTGGCTCTATAATTAAAAAAAAAAAAAGACTGACTTTCTAAGGTATACATCTTAGATTTGGGAGACCTATGAATTAGGGTATAGTCATACCTAGTTTTATTGCACTTCACAGATATTTTGAGGTTTTTGATTTTTAGAAATTTAAGGTTTGTGGCAACCCTGAATTGTGCAGCTCTATGGACATCATTTTTCCAATAGCATATGTTCATGTCATGTCTCTGTGTCACATTTGGGTAATTCTTACAATATTTCAAACATTTTAATTATTATTATATGTTATGGGGATCTGTGATGTTACCATGGTAATTGATTTGGGTAGCCACAAACCTTGCTCATATAAAGACAGCAAACTTCATAAATGTTGCAGCTCTGACTGTTCCACAGACTGGCAGCCTTGTGTCACCCTATTTCCTGAGATACAACAATATTGAAATTATGCTGATTAATAATCCTACAATAGCCTCAAAATGTTCAAGTGAAAAGAAGAGTCAAGTGAGGTCAAGTGCTTCATTTTATGAAATGGCCCCAGACACCCTACCCTTTAGCAAGTTCCACCCTGTTCAGTCAGCAGCCATCAACATCAAGACAAGACCCTCCACCGAAAAAAAAGACCCTGACTTGCTGAACATTCAGGTGATGGTTAGCATTTTTTAGAAATAATATATTTTTAATTAAATTCGATACACTTTTATGCATAATACAATTACACACTTAATAGACTATGTATAGTGCAAACATAACTTCTATATGCACTGGGAAACCAAAAAGATTGTGTCATTCACTTTATTGCAATATTTGCCTTATTGTTAGCATCTTGAACTAAACCCATACTACATCTGAGGTATCCCTGTATATATACACAGTATATACATTCCATTTAAGGTGGGGAGGGCACGAGGTGTAGCCATATCTTTTTTTCTCAAGGGACTGCACTCTGTATCTCTCTACCATCCCCTAGAAACCTTTTCCATTGTGATACCTCATTCCATCTTTGGAATTCATACTTTAGAAGTACCTTATAAGCTTTCAGTCTTTCCTTCTAACATCTGTAAGAGCAACTCCCCAAATCTGAAATAATTTTAGAAATATATTTGTCGGACTGTTTCGTAGAGGAGAGTGAGCTGGAAAGAAATTGTGATTCTCTCTCTCTACCTCACTCTCTTCTGTGGAGCTTTGTATGATATAGGATTTAGACAAAGATACTTGCACACAAGAGTAGCTAGGTGGCAGAGTAGATAGAGTGCCAAGCCTAGAGTCAGAAAGACTTGAATTCAAATCCAGTTTCAGACACTTCCTAGCTATGTGACCCTGGGCAAGTCACTTAATCCTGCTCGCCCCAATTTCCTCATCTATAAAATAAGTTGGGGAAGGAAATGGAAAACCACTCCAGTATCTTTTCCAAGAAAATTCCCAAAAGGAATCACAAAGAGTTGAATATGACTAAAAATGACTTAACAACAAACCTGACCACTAACTGCCAGAGAAACTTGCTTGCAAGAAAGGTAGACTGAGATGGATATCATAAATATAAACATTCAGTAAAATTGGGGCTAGAGCAGTGGTTCTCAACCTTCCTAATGCCACCACCCTTTAACACAATTCCTCATGTTGTGACCCCCAACCATAAAATTATTTTCATTGCAACTGCATAACTGTAATTTTGCTACTGTTATGAATCATAATATAAATATCTGATATGCAAGATGTATTTTCATTGTTACAAATTGAACATAACCCACAGGTTGAGAACCTCTAGGCTAGACCAAAACACCAAGAGAATCCAAAACATAAGGTTTGTTGGACCCTGAACTAGATCCAGGTGAAGAGACTCAAATTGTGATTTATTACTTATTTTAAATTATTATTTACTATATGACTGCATCCAGGATGTAGGGGAACCCAAAATCCCTTGCTGCCCTCTCTGGCATAACTAGGGATTTACTGAAGTTTGGACAACATCCTGGATTCAAGCAATCTCTAGTCACATAAAGGCAGACTTAAATAGTATAATTGTTAATAAGTTTTTGAATAACATAATAAAGCACTTATTATTGGATAATTCCTCCCAGAACTCCCATTTAGGACTAATGCCCAGGCTAGCTAAGTCTTCATTTCTTACCAAGTTTCAAGTTACTTAATGAAACTATACTCCTCTTCTCAGTTTCTTTTTTTATGTTGGCTTCTCCCAATAGAATATACGCTCCTTAAGACTAGGGATCACTGCAGGGCAGAGTCAGGATGGCGGTGTAGAAGCAGCAAAACTCCTGAGCTCTCCCCGTAATCACCTCAAATACCTATAAAATATAACTCTAAACAAATTTTAAAGCTCCAGAACTCACAAAATGACAGAGTAACAAAGCTCCCACTGAAGGCAGCCTGGCAGGCAGATGGGAAAGGGTTCATCACAGTACACTGGGAGCCCAGACAAGCACCACATAAACCCGTGGCTGGAGCCCGAGGGCCACCAGAATAAGCCGCGGCTTGAGCACAAATCACCAGCAGCTGTGGTGTTTTCCAGAATTACCAATCCATAAGAAACAAGGACCAAGCGACAGATCAGTGGAACTTGAATAAATTTGGAGGAGAGGGTCTGGCTGACTGCTCCAGGGCTAGAAGTGCCTGAAGCTGCAGCCCTGCAGCCACGTGCATGTGGCTGCTCCAGAAGCTCCCAGTCTGCAGATTGCAGGGGAGGCCAAATGATCATTCAGAGGCTAAGTGCTCTTGCCTTGAGCTGCCTGGATCAAGATCACAGTCTTGGGTGGTGGTCCTGAGACGCATTTTCAGTGAGCCAAAGCCGGTAGGGGCTGCAGAAATGGTGTCCTCCTAATAGCTCTGGCAGCTGCAAAAACCTCAGTTATTTGGGACAGAGCTCTCCCCTCTGAAAGCCAAGTTCTAATGAACCTAAAAGTCAAGTAATTGACTGGCAACATAAGCAGGCAAAGGAAGCAAAGCAAACGGAGCAATGCAACTTTAGATTCCTTTTTTGGGGACAAAAAGGATCAAAGCATGGAACAGGAGAAAGACAACACAGTCAGGATTCTGGCACCAATAGCTTGCAAGAAAAATGTAGACTGGTTACAAGACATAGAGCAGCTTAAGATGGATTTTGAAAACCAAATAAGAGAAGTGGAGGAAAAATCAGGAAGAGAAATAAGAATGATGCAAGAAAATCATGAAAAGAGAGTCAACAACCTGACTGAAGAAAATAACACGTTAAAAAATAGATTAACTCAAATGGCAACAGAGGCCTAAAAAGCCAATGAGGAGAAAAATGCCATAAAAAGTCAATTTTGCCAAATGAAAAAAGAATATCAAAAGCTTTCTGAAGAAACTAATTTCTTCAGAATTAGAGTGGAGCAAATGGAAGCAAATGACTTTATGAGGAATCACAATACT
>JAQQSU010001516.1:0-14971 GCA_028627135.1 Pseudochirops cupreus
ATCACTACTGATTTGAGAAATGCAAATCAAAACAATTTTGAGGTACCACATCTCACCAGCCAGATTGGCTAAGATGACAAAACAGGAAAATGACAAATGCTGGAGAGGATGTGGAAAAATTGGAACACTAATACATTGTTGTTGGAGTTGTGAATTGATACAACCATTCTGGAGAGCAATCTGGAACTATGCCCAAAGGGCTATAAATAATTGTATATCCTTTGACCCAGCAATACCACTGTTGGGATTATATCCCAAAGAGATCACAGAAGTGGGAAAAGGTCCCATATGTACAAAAATATTTATTGCAGCTCTCTTTGTGGTTGCAAAAAACTGGAAATATAGGGGATGCCCATCAATTGGGGAATGGGTGAACACGCTATGGTATATGAATGTAATGGAATACTATTATGCTTTAAGAAATGGGAAGGAGATGGACTTCATAATTACCTGGAGAGGCTTATACAGACTGATGCTAAGTGAGAAGAGCAGAACCAGGCAAAACCTGTACACAATCACAGACACATCATACATATGATGACTAACCTTGATAAACTGGACCATCCTCAACAATGCACAGCTAAAGAGAACTCTACAAGCCTCGGGATGGAAGGAGATTTCTAAATTCAGAGAAAGATATAGAAAGACTATAATTTAAATGGAGACTGAAGTAAAACATGCTATCGTTCTCTTTCATGTCTGTTTTTTTTTTCCTTTTCCCAGTGATCATTCATTGGTTATAACCCTTCTATATAACCAAACTATTATACAATGTGAAAGTATTTGCAGATCCTGTACATGATTGAACACCACCATGGGGGAAGGTGGAAGGGAGCGGAAAAAATCTGAAACTCAAGTGAATGTGGAATCTTGTAAATTAAAAGTAAATAAACAAGTAAAAAAAAAAAGAAAGACTAGAGTTTAAATGGAGACTGAAGCAATACATGCTATTGTTCTTTTTCATGTTTGGTTTTGTTTCTTTTTTCCCAGTGTTCACTCATTGATTACAACACTTCTATACAACCAGACTATTGTACAATATGAAAGTATTTGCAGATCCCATACATGATTGCACACCACCATGGTGGTTCGGGAAGGAAGGGGAGAAAATCTGAAACTCAAGGGATTGTGGAATTGAATCTTGTAAATTAAAAGTAAATAAACAAGTCAATGGAAAAAAAAAAGAAATGTGTAGACAATCACAGACACATCATACGTGTGATGACCAACCTTGATAAACTGGACTCTTCTCAGCAATGCACAGTTATAAGACAACTGTACACGTCTCAGGATGGAAGGAGATACCTACATTCAGAGAAACATCTAGAAAGAACAGAGTTTAAGTGGAGACTGAAGCAACCTACATGCTATCACTATTTGCCATGTTTGATTTTGTTTCCTTTTTCCCACTGTTCACTCCATTGGTTATAGTTCTTCTATACAACCAGACTAATGTCCAACATGAATGTATTTGCAGATTCTATCTTGACTGCATACCACCATGGGTCGGGGGCAGGGGGGAGGGGCAGAAGAAGGGGAGAAAATTTGAAACTCAAGGGACTCTGGAAATGAATACTGTAAACTAAAAGTAAATAAACAAATTAATTTTAAAAAATTTAAAAAAAAGAAGCACAATAAGGATTCAGAAAAGAATAAGCAGCAAGGGACAACTTGAAACCCAATCATCACAGTTGTATAGAATTCATTTATCTGTATTAAATATACTTCCTCAAATGTAAAATAAGGTTGTTATATTTCATCTGTAAAATTCCTTCTAGTTGTAATATTCTGTGATTCTTTGATTCAGTATAATTAAACACAGGGACAGCTTGTTTCAGAGTACAGTAGTTATGCTGGAGATTCAGGGAACTTGTTACTCCACTCCTAAACAATCCCTCAAATCCTCCCCAATTTGCTGACTTGGTTCTAAATTCTGAGATCTTAGACAAATAGATTATTTATTATTATTGAATAAGACTTTTGAATTATTTTAGTCCAATCCCCTCATCCCTTTATCTTGAGATTCTATTGCCTATTGAAATGCAGATTCCTGATTCCCATATTAATTAGCTGTGAGATGTTTAATGAGTTACTTAAACTTCGGAAATCATGAACTTCTTCAGAAATTCAAGTTTTTGTATAGCCAGTCCAAGACTGGAGGTAACTCTTTCTCTATGATCAGTTATTAAAAACTTACTTAAATATTGACATATCCTATGATGACTTTCTATATTTATGTTTCTAGCTGTTTCACTCCTGTTACAACTATCTTTTTCTCACTTTACATTCCAGTTCCTCAATTCCTTCTTATTCACTCATGACTTCACTCTGTTCTTTATACAGATCTGATTTCATGGATGCAGTCTAACATCTATTCACATATTCCCATGACTCCCATCCCCCATTTCCCTCTTACCTTCTCTGGATGTCAGTTGAGGGAGGAAGTTGCACCAATATGCCAATTTGACTCCCTACAATTTTATGTTATCCACGCTCAACTAAGGCTTCATTACTTTTCTGTTTTTATTCATTCTTTATCACAGAACCCTGGAAGTGTGTTCTAATTTTCTTTTTATCTCTTCCAAATCCTGTGCTATTTACCACCCTCATTCTGTCAGCAGATGTCCTCACCTATTTTTTTTTTACAGAATAAAGAGGCTGTCTACTGCAATCTCCTTCTTCTTCACTACTCCAACATTTCAAATACTCCTACATTTTCTCCCATAATTGTGTCTCTTTCTCTTTTATCTGAGGGAGAAGTACCTGCTCCTTACCAAGGAAAATCCTTGTTATGTATACCCTGGATCTTATCCCCTTCAATCCTCCATTAACTTGTCCCATTAATTATTCCCTCTTTTTCTTATCTATAATTTCTTGCTGGCGTTTGATTTCTTTCACATTATTTACAAACATGCTCAATTCTACTCAATCCTTGAAAAAAAAAATCTAAATTGACTCCAACATTCGCTTAAGCTGCTGCCTTTTCCTTTCCTCAATTTCATTGGCAAACTTTTATAGAATCATCTGCATGTAGATTATAGTCTCCTTGAGTCCAGAAACTTTTATTCCTATCTTTGTATTACCGGTACTTAACCCTGAGTCTAGCATATAGTAGGAACTTAAAAATGCTAGTTGACTTGCTGTCTTCACTACCTTCTGAATCACTTCTCATTCCCTTTAAATGTGGTTTCTAATCCCCAATGCTTTCTTTACAGTTATTAGTTACCTTTTAACTGCTGACACTAATAGGGATTTCTCAGTTCTCATACGTGATCATCTTTAATGTTTGTGATATGAATGGCAAGCATGTGAAGAAGTGCTCCTGACCATTACTCCTTTGACTTATATGACACTGTTCTTTCACAGTTATATTCCTACCTTTCTGAGTACTCTGTGTCATTTTTAATCAATAGATTATGATCCATTTTCTTCTCCCTTAACATTGATGTTCTGCTGAACTTTATTCTGGGACAGTTCCTCCTCCGCTGTGCAAGGTCTCTCTTGGGAATCTCACAAGCTGCCTTTGGTTTTCAGATAATTCCCAAATCTGTATACCTTCTTCTCAGCTTTCTCTTGAATCCCAGTCCTACATCAATTGTTTGATTTCCGTCTCCTCCTAGTTGTATCACAGGCATATAAAAATCAGTATGTCCAAAAGCAAAAGTCCTTATCTTCTGACCTAATCTTACCCCTCCTCTAAATTTCACCATTTATTTTGAGACCATGAGCATCCTTGTGGCTACCCAGATTGTAATTTTTGAAGTAATCTTTGGCTCTTCCCTCTCCCTCACTATCTTTCCTTCACATCTAATCAGGAATCAAGCATTTTTAGTTCAATAATATCTCTTGCATGTTTCCTTCTTTGTACTTATATTGTCAACTTTTTAATTCAGGCAACCATCACATTTTACCTGAACTATGCTATTGCTTCCTACTTGTTCTACCTAAATCCAGACTCTTACCTTTCTAATCTAACTCCTTCAAAACTTCAAATAAATTTCCTAAAGTAAATCAATATGCCATTTGCCTATTAAAATGCTTAACTGCTCATCATTTCCCATAAAATCAGATTTAAATTAATTTTTTCTCACATTTTAGGTGCTCCAGATTCTGGCCCCCAAATACCTTTCCAGTATTGATATATATTAATTTCCTTCATGATTTCTACATTTAAGCAAAAGTATAATATGGGAAAGATGGGGGGGAAGATTGCAAAGAGAAACCAGGAAGTTGTCTAAGTTCTCCCCAGTTTCCCTCAGAAAAAGCATTAAATAAAGCCTTTAAATGGATTCTGGAGTGACAGAACCCACAAAAAGCTGAGTGAAACAATTTTCCAGCTTAAGATAACTTAGAAGGACTTTAGGTAAGCTCTGTCTCACCTGGGTAAAAGAGAAACACAACCTAGCACAGACAGTGTCTGGCCAAGGCAGCAGGAGGCTCTTAGGCATAGCACAGATCAGCAACCAAAACCTCTAGTTCTTGGATCAACAGGCCAGCAGTGAGGTCTCCAGCCCCAGTAAGGAAGGCAAATTGTGAATGCTGGAACCTTAGAACAAAAGGTATGACTAGACCAGGCAATCTCAAGAGCAGTTGGCAAGCTGTAAGAACCTGAGTCTCTGGTGTGGAAAGCCAATGACCAGGCCCCTGGCCCCCAGCATAAGAAGCTTAAAATAGTGCCCTCTGCACCCCAGGAACATAAGTCAACTTTAGAAGTCATGAAATAGACTGAAAAATGAGTAATAAGCAGAAGAGAACCCTGACCATAGGAAGCTACCATGGCAACAGAGAAGATCAAAACAAACTCAGAAGAGGACAACATCAAAATGCCTACATGGGAAGCTTCAAAGGAGAATACAAATTGGTGTCAAGCCCAAAAATCACTTAGAAGAGCTCAAAAGGGATCTTAAAAATCAAGTAAAAGAGGTAGAAGAAAATTGAGAAATGAAATGAGAGAAATGCAGGAGAATTATGAAAAAAGAGAAAATACCTTGGAAAAAGCAGCCCAAAAATTAACTGAAGTAAACAACTCCCTAAAAAATAGAATTGGCCAAATGGAAAAGGAAGTACAAAAGCTAACTGAAGAAAACAATTTCCTAAGTATTAGAATTGAGTAGATGGAAGCTAATGATGCTATGATACATTAAGAGTCAGTCAAATATTAAAAGAATGAAAAAAAAAATAGAAGAAAACATAAAATACCTCAGTGGAAAAACAACTGACCTGGAAAAAAGATCCAGAAGAGATCATGTAAGAATTTTTGGATTGCTGAAAGGCTATAAAACAAAAGAACCTGTACAAACCATACCACATACCATATATGGGTATAAGTTGGCTTTGATGTAATGATACAAAAGTAATTGAGGGGTGAAAAAAAAGATCGTACTGGGAGAAGAAGAAAAGGAGAGACAGAAGAGAGTAAATTATGTCACATGAACAGGTAAAAAAAGACCTGTTACAGGAAAGAGAAGGAAGGGGTGGGGGGGATGAGCATTGTTTGAACCTTATTGCCATCAATTTTTTTCTCATAAAGGGAATAACATACACACACAGATGGGTATAGAAATTTGCCTTACCCTATAGGCAAGTAGTATTAGAAAGGGTGACAAAAGGAAATGAGGGACTGATAGAAGGGAGGGCATATTGAGGCAGGTGTTTGTCAGATTCTAAACTCTGGTTAGGAGGGACAGGATAAAAGGAGAGAGAAAAGTATAAACAGGGTGGTAAATAGCATGGAGGGAAATACACACATAGTAATCATAACTGAATGTGAATGAGATGAACACTTCAATAAAATGGAAATGGATAGCAGAGTGGATTAAAAACCAGAATCTTACAGTATGTCATACATGAGAAACACATTTGAAGCAGAGAGATACATGTAGAGTAAAGTAAAAGGCAGCAGCATAATCTAATATGTTTCCATGAAGCTAAAACAAAACAAAACCAAATAGGAGTAGCAATACTGATCTCATACAAAGCCAAATTAGATCTAATCAAGAGATAAGGAAGGAAACTTCATCTTTTTAAAAAAATGCAATAAACAATGAAGTGATATCAATGGTAAACATATATATGCCCCAAGTGGTATAGCATTCAGGTTTTTAGAGAAGTTAAGTAAGTTACATGAAGAAATGGACAACAAAATTACACTAGTGGAGGAATTCAAGCTCCCTTTCTCAGAACTAGATAAATCTGAACACAAAAAAAGAAAGAAGTTTAGGAAGTGAATAAAATTTTAGAAAAGTTAAATATGATAGACCTCTGGATAAAATTGAATGGGGATCAAAAGGAATATATCATTTTCTCTGTGATACTTGGCACTTACACAAAATTGCCCATGTACTAAGACATAAAAATCTCACAATCCAATGCAGAAAATGAGAAATAATAAATGAATCCTTTTCAGATCATGATGCAATAAAAAAAATTGCATATAATAAAGGGCCATGGAAAGATAGACAAAAAAAAAAAATGAATTGGAAACTAAATAAGCTAATCCTACAGAATAAGTGGGCCAAACAGCAAATCATAGAAATAGCCAATAACTTCATCCAAGACAATGATAATAAAGAAAAAATATATCAAACTTTTGGAATACAACCAAAACCATTCTTAAGGGAAATTTTATATCTCTAAATACTTGTATGAATAACATAGAGAAAGAGTAGAACAATAAATTGAGCATGCAAGTAAAAATTCTAGGAAAAAAAAATTAAAATCCTCAATTAAACACCAAATTAGAAATTCTGAAAACCAAAGGAGAAATTAATAGAATTGAAAGAAAGAAAACTATTGAATTCTTTAACAAATCTAGGTGATGGTTTTATGGGGAAAACAATAAAAAATAGATAAACCTGTGGTTAATTTGATTAAATAAAGAATTTTTAAAAATCCAAATTACCAGTATCAAAAATGAAAAGGTTGAATTCACTACCAATGAAGGAGAAATTAAAAAAAATATAATTAGGAGCTATTTTGCCTAACTGTATGCCAATAAATCTGACAATTTAAGGGAAATGGATGAATATTTACAAAAATAAAAATTTCCCAAATTAATACAAGAGGAAATAAAGTACTTAAATAAAATTCCTTTAGAAAAATGAAATTGAAAAAACCATGAAAGGACTTTTTAAGAAAAATTTCAAAGGCCAAATGGATTTACACGTGAATTATATCAAACATTTAAAGGATAATTAATTCCAATATTATTTAAATTATTTGCAAAAAGAGGTGAAAGAGTCCTACCAAATTCCAACTGGAAAAATATCAATTGCTTGTGAGTAGATTGAGCTAATATTATAAAAATAGTAATTCAGCCTAAATTAATTTACTTACTCAGTTCCATACCAATCAAACAACCAAAGAGATTTTCATAGAGGTTGAAAAAGTAACAAAACTCATCTTGAAGAAAAAAAAGTAAAAAACATCAAGGAAATTAATGAAAAAAAAGTAAAGAAAGATGGACTACCCTTACTAGATCTAAAACTGTATTATAAAGTGAAAATCATTAAAGCTATTTGGTACTAACTAAAAAACAGCATGGTAGATCAGTGGAATAGGTTAGGTAAATTACTGTTGTAATCTCCTGTTTGGTAAACCCAAGAACTCCAGTTTCTTGGATAAAAACCCACTATCTGAGAATAACTGCTGGGAAAACTGGATAGTAGTATGACAGAAACCAAGTATTTAATAACATCTCACATCCTATACCCAGATATGATCAATAAGGTACATGATTTAGACATCAGCAATTATACCATAGGCAAATTAGGAGAGCAAAGAATGGTTTACCCATCAGATTTAAGGAGGGAAGAATTTATGACCCAAAAAGAGAAAGATATCATAAAATAGACCTATAAAATGAAAAATGGATAATTTTATTTACATTAAAATAAGAAAGTTTTTTGCCCAAACAAAATAAATGTAGCCTAGAGTAAAAGGAAAGCAGAAAGTTGGGAAATAATTTTTATACCTAGTGTTTCTCATTAAGTCCTCATTTCTAATATATAAAAGCAACTGAGTGAAAATTTATAAGAATACAAGTCATTTCCCAATTGATAGATGGTCAAAGGATATGAACAGGCAATTTTCAGATGAAGAAATTAATGCTATCTGTGGTCATATGGAAGACAATGCTCTAAATCATTATTAATTATAGAAATGCAAATCAGAACAGCTCTGAGTTATCACCTCACACCTAACAGACTGGGTAATATGACAAAAAGAAAATGCCTAAGAGAACCTAAAAAGGAGAAAAGACCTACATTTAGAAATATATTTATAGCAGCTTACTTTGTGGTGACAAAGAATTGGAAATCGAGGGGATGCCATTAGTTGGGAAATGGCTGGGCAAGTTTTGGTATATGAATGTAATGGAACGCTATTGTTCTATAAGAAAGAGCTATGGAGTCTGAATGCAGATTGAAGTATAGAATTTTCACTTTTTTTGTTTTTTTCTTATCATTTCCTCTTTTGTTCTGATTCTTCTGTCATAACATGACTAATGTGGAAATATATTTAACATCATTGTACTTGTATAACCTATATCAAATTCTTTGCATTCTTGAAGAGGGAGGGAAAGTGGAGAGAGAAAAATTTGGAACTCAAAATTTTCCAAAACATGGATATTGAAAACTATTTTTACATATAATTGGAAAAATACTATCATGGAAAAAAATCATTACTGTCAGTCAACAAACATTTATTAAGGACCTACTGTGTTCCAGGTACAGGTTAAGACCTGAGGAAGGGCAAACAATAATCCTTAATTTTAAAAAGTTTAGAGACTAATGGAGGAGGCATGAGATCAACTATGTTCAAACAACACATTCAAAGGATTAGTTGGGAATAGTCTCAGAGGAAATTCACTAAGGTTAAAGAGGTTTGGGAATATTGGAAGGAAGCTAGTAAAACTAAGAAGAGATGAGTCAAGAGAGTGTTTAAGGCATGTGCAAAGAATAAATTTATCCTTTTCACTTTTCTTTTACTGTTTTCTTTTTTCCAATTTACTTATTGTATCAGCAAGCACCCTAGCAACCCAGGGTGGCTGCTAGCATAGGTTCTTAGATCTGCTTTTCTAAAGGAAAGCAACTCAAAATCTTACTTTGTGATTGGACAGTGGGTCAAGAGGGCTGTGACATTCTATGACCCAGGAGAAGGTTATATATACCCTGATGAGAGTTTTTGCTTTGCGGCTCACTTTGGAAAGAGTTGTGTGATTTGGCCAGACGAGACTCTAGGAAGCTGTTGAGCCCCCCCCCCCCCACTCCCCCCCGCACCCCCATGGCTTTGAGGTTAACAATCTTACTTTAATCAATCAAACATATATCATTTACCTAGTTCAGGGGAAAAAGTCAGCACCCTGAACTTCAGAGTATACAAACAGAATAAAAAGAGAAGTTACAAGAAGTCAAAGAAACAGATCAACTGACAAGCTTCCAGCCTTCTGACCATTACATCCATACCTAGTCAGTTACCAGAAAGGGAAGCACCAATATCTGGGTTTTTCAAAGCCCAGGAGCTCAACAGCTTCCCAGAGTCTCATCTGGCCAAATCACACAACTCTTCTCAAAGTGACCCCCAAAGCAAAACCTCACATCAGGGTATATGTGGCCTTCTCCTGGGTCAGAGAATGTCACAGCCCTCTTGACCCACTATGAAACCACAAAGTAATAAGGCGTGGGCATTCCTGAGGAACAACCTTCCTGCCACAGGCACCATGTGACCACATTCAGCCTATTAGGGGGCAGGTTCTCAGAGTCACTTAACCCACTTAAGCAAAAGGCCTAGGGGCAGGGAAGATCTTCAGATTCCCATAACACTTATTTACTTACTTACTTATCTATTTATTTATTTGTTTATTTGTTTGTTTGTTTGTTTTTGGTTTTCAACATTCATTTCCACCAGATTTTGAGTTACAAATTTTTCACCCCATCTTTCCCCTACCCCACCCCAAAATAGCAATAGCAAGCCTACTGAATACCCTTTCCCCCAATCTGTTCTACCTTATATCCTACCCCCCCCCCCATAACTTTCTAGTAGGGCAAGATAGATTTCTATACCCCAATGCCTGTATATCTTATTTCCCAGTTGCATGTAAAAAAAAAAGTAACATTTGTTTTTAAAACTTTGAGTTCCAGATTTTTCCCTTCTTCCCTCCTCACCCACCACCATTGGGAATATAGACACTTCCATATAGATTGTACATGTGTAGTTACCCACATCATTTCCATAGTAGTTATATTGCGAAAGACTAACTATATTTCCCTCCATCCTAGCCCCGCCCCAAATATTCTATTTTCTCCTTTGTCCTTATCTCTTTTCAAAAGTGTCTGCTTCTAACGACCCTCTCCCCCAATCTGCCCTTCCTTCTATCACCCCCTTCCCCCTTATTTTCCTGTATGATAAGATACCCAATTGAGTCTGTATGTTATTCCCTCCTTAAGCCAAATTTAATAGGAGTAAGGTTGTCCCATTCCTTTTCTCCTTCCTGCTCTTCTCCTTCATTGTAACAGTTTTCTCTTGCCTCTTTTATGTGAGATAATTTACCCTGATCTATCTCTCCCTTTCTCCTTCTCCCAATAAATTCCTCTCTTATGTCTTAATTTTATTATTTAAATATCATCCTTTCATATTGAACTCATCCTCTGCCCTCTGTCTATGTATACATGTTCATACATATGCCCACACTCACATATATATTTATATGCACAAAACACCCTCCTATACATACATACATATATGTATGTATACACATACATACATACACATATATGTGTATACACACACACATATTCCCTTCAACTAGCCTCATACTGAGAAAAGTTTTATGAGTTACAATGATCATTTTTCCATGTAAGAATATAAATAGTTCAACTTTAATAAGTTCCTTATGATTTTGTTCCCTGTTTGCTTTATCATGCTTCTTTTGTTTCTTGTAGTTGAAAGTCAGATTTTCTGTTTAGCTCTGATTTTTTCATCAAGAATGCTTGAAAATCCTCTATTTCATTAAATTACCATATTTCCTCCTGAAACATTATAATCAGTTTTGCTGGGTAGGTGATTCTTGGTTTTAGTCCTAGCTCCTTTGACCTCCAGAATATCATATTCCAAGCCCTTCAATCCCTTAATGTAGAAGCTGCTAGGTCTTCTGTTATCCTGATTGTGTTTCAACAATACTCAAATTATTTCTTCCTGACTGCTTGCAGTATTTTCTCCTTGGCCAGGGAACTCTGGAATTTGGCTATAATATTTCTAGGAGTTTTCTTTTTGGGATCTTTTTCAAGAGATGATTGGTGAATTCTTTCCATTTCCATTTTGCCCTCTGGTTCTAGAATATCAGGGCAATTTTCCTTGAGAATTTCTTGAAGGATGATTTCTAGGTTCCTTGTTTGATCATGGCTTTCAGGAAGTCCAATAATTTTAAAATTATCTCTCCTGGATCTGTTTTCTAGATCAGTGGTTTTTCCAATGAGATATTTCACACTGCCCTCTATTTTTTCATTTGTTTGGATCTGTTTTATGTTATCTTGATGTCTCAAAAAGTCATTAGCTTCCATTTGCTCCAACATAATTCTGAAGGAATTATTCTCTTCAGTGAGCTTTTAAAATTCTTTTTCCATCTGGCAAATTCAGCTTTTTAAGACATTCTTCTCCTCATTGGCTTTTTGGACCTCTTTTGCCATTTCAGTGAGTCTATTTTTTAAGATGTTATTTTCTTCAGTATTTTTTTGAAATCTCTATTAGCAGGCTGTTGACTATTTTTCATGATTTTCTTGTATCACTCTCATTTCTCTTCCCAATTTTTTCTCCACTTCTCTTACTTGATTTTCAAATACTTCTTGAGTTCCTCCATGGCCTTTAACCAAATCATATTTTTCTTTGAAGCTTTTTATGCAAGAGTTCTGACTTCATTGTCTTCCTCTCATTCCATGCTTTGATCCTTTTTGTCCCCAAAAAAGGATTGTATGGTCTATTTGTGTGGTCTATTCTGCTTGCTCATCTTGCCAGCCAATTACTTTACTTTTGAGCTCTTTGCCAAGGTAGAACTCTGCTTCCAGATTGAAAAGAGCTATGTCTGAAATTGTTGGGGTTTTTGTAGCTGCCAGAGCTATTATGAGGGTGCCCTCCCTGCATCCTCCATAAGCTCTGGCACACTGGCCACACACTGCAGGTCTACCACCCAAGACAGCAGCACAGATCCAAGCAGGTTAAAGCAAGAGTGATTACCCTCTGAATGGTTACTTGGTCCCCCTACAATCTGCAGGCCAGTACCTCTGAACGCAGCCATGCAGCCTCGGCAGCAGCTGCTGTACGTTCACCACCTCTCATCCCAGGGGCAGGGGCCTGATTGTGCTCTCCACTCTCTGTGTTCCAACAGAGTTCTACACTGACCTTCTACTCTGTCTTTGGCGTTTATGGTTTGAGAAGTCTGGAAATCATCACAGCTGCTCTTGATTTACTCTCCTGAAGTCTGCCCTGGGTGATTAGGGCTGCCCTGGCATCAGAACCATGGTTCACAGGAGACTGCATGGCTCCCAGTGCACTGCATTAGACCTTTCATCTTGACCTGCCAGGCTGCCTTCAGCAGGAGATTTGTTTCTCTCTGTCACTTTGTGGGTTTTGTAGCTCTAAAATTTGTTTAGAGTCATTTTTTTTACATGTATTAGAAGTGATTGGAGCAGGAGCTCATGCCAAGTTTGTGCTTCTACTCTGCTGTCTTGTCTCCACGTTCCCTCTTTTTCTTTTTTTTAAATCAAATATCCATTGTTTTATTTATTTAGTTTTTTTTCATAAAATAAGCTTCTAGTTTTATTTATTAGTTCAATTATTTTTTTTTAGCTTTTAATTTTATTAATTTTTCCTTTGATTTTCAGGATTTCCATTTTGGTGTTTAATTGGGGATTTTTAATTTGTTCATTTTCTGGTATTTATAATTGTGTGACCTAATTCATTGATCTGATTTTTCTCTTTTTTTGTGATGTTTGCAATTAGAGATATAAATTTTTTCCTAAGTACTGCTTTGCCTTCATACCATAAATTTTGGAATGTTGCCTCATTGTTTTCATTTTTTTAATGAAGTTATTGATTGTTTCTATTATTTATCCTTTGACCCACTCATACCTGAGGGATGAATCATTTAGTTTTCAGTTAGTGTTTAATATATCTTTGAATGGCATTTTATTAAATGTAGTTTTTATTGCATTATATACTGTAAAGGGCACATATAATATTTCTGCTTTTCTGAATTTGGTTGTGAGGTTTTTGGGGTTATTTTGCCTTAATCTATGGACAGTTTTTGCAAAACTGCCGTGAACAGTTTACAAAAAGGTATATTCCTTTCTATTCCCATTCAATTTTTTCAGAGTTCCATCATATGTAACTTTTCTAAGATTCTATTCATCTCCTTCACTTCTTTCTTCTTTATTTTATGGTTAGATTTATTTAGCTCTGAGAGGAGAAAGTTGAGGCTGCCATCTAGTATAGTTTCATTGTCTATGTCCTCCTATAAGTCATTTAACTTTCCCTTTAAAAATTTGATTGCTATGCCACTTGGTACATATATGTTTAGTATTGAAATTACTTCATTGCCTAGCATTCTTTTTAGCAAAATGTAGCTTCCATTCTTTTCCCTTTTAATTAGGTTTATTTTTGCTTTTATTTTATCTGAGATCACAATAACTATCCATACCTTTTATTTTTTACTTCAGCTATAAAAAAAAAATGAATTCTGTTCCAGCCCCTTTCTTTAACTCTGTATAGGTGTCTTTCTATTTCAAGTGTGTTTCTTGTAAACATCATATTGTTGGATTCAGTTTTCTAAGCCATTCTTCTATTTACTTTCATTTTATAGGTTAGTTCATCCCATTCACATTAAAAATAATAATTACTAACTGTGTTTTTCTGCATCTTATTTTCTTTTGTTTGTCCTTCTGTCTCTCTATTTTTATCCTTTCCTTACTTTAAAGTCTTTTTCTTCTGATCACTGCTGTCTTTTTTCTGCCTTCCTTTTTTATCATCCTTTCATTGCTTGCTATTTTCTCCTCCCACTTCCCTAGAGGATAAGATAGATTTGTTTACCCAAATAAGTGTGTATATTATTTCCTCTTTGAACTAATTCTATTGAGAATAAGTTTCAGGCATTTTCCACCAAACATCTGTACTGCCAATACAGTGTTCACAGTGTCAACAATCACTATAAATATATCTGCATAGTGCTCAATTGCAAACTATAACAGATTCTCCATATAGAAGACAGAAGCAAAGCATTTATTCAAGCACCAGAAAACCAAATCCCAACACCATCCTTCCTTCCTTTCTTCCTTCCTTCTCTTCTTCCCTCCTTTCTTCCTGCTCTTCTGTAGCACCAACACAATATTCATAGTGCCCACACTCGCTATAAATGTACCTGCATGGTGCTAGGTCACAAAATATAACAGACTCTCCATATAAAAGATAGAATCAAAACATTTATTCAGACACCAGAAAATCAAATACCCAAACCAGGAAATTGAATTCATCATAGCAACATTGAAGTTAATGCACCTACGTCATAGCAGCAAGCCACACCATCCTTTAGCCTTCCCACTAACCAACACAAGACCAATATTCACTCACAAGCCTAACTTTGTCCCTTAGAAGTGTCCTCTCTTCCCAACCATGTCTAGGTGCTCTAACTCCCAGCTTCCTGTGGGCTCAGCAAACTCCTCCCACCACAGGCTCCATGTGATTACATTTAGTCTGTTAAGGGGCAGAGTATATCTTCAAAGCTGGGAAAGTCTTCAAATTCTCTTAGGCTTACTAAGGGGCAGGGAAAATCTTCAAATTCCCATGACCATTACACCATTTTCCTATTCATTGTAAAACTTCTTCCTTTTGCACATCTTTTTTTTTTTAATTTTTTTTATTTACTCATTTACTTTTAATTTACAAGATTCAGTTCCACAATCACTTGAGTTTCAGATTTTCTCCC
>JAQQSU010015160.1:0-11240 GCA_028627135.1 Pseudochirops cupreus
GTTTTAATCCTTGCTCCTTTGATCTCCAGAATATCATATTCCAGGCCCTTTGGTCCCTTAATGTAGAAGCTGCTAGATCCTAGGTTATCCTGATTGTGTTTCCACAGTATTCAAATTGTTTCTTCTTGGCAGCTTGTAATATTTTCTCCTTGATCTGGGAACTCTGGAACCTGGCCATAACATTCCTAGGAGTTTTCTTTTGGGGATCTTTTTCAAGAGGTGATTGGTGAATTCTTCCAAGTTCTATTTTGCCCTCTGGTTCTAAAATATCAGGACAATTTTCCTTAAGAATTTCTTGAAGGATGATTTCTAGGTTCTTTTTTTTTGATCATGGCTTTCAGGTAGTCCAATAATTTTTAAATTGTCTCTCCTGGATCTATTTTCCAGGTCAGTTGTTTTTCCAATGAGGCATTTCACATTTTCTTCTATTCTTTCATTTATTTGATTTTGTTTGACTGATTCTTGATGTCTCATAGAATCATTAGCTTCCACTTGCCCAATTCTAATTTTTAATGAATTGTTTCCTTCAGTTAGCTTTTGTACCTTCTTTTCCATTTGGCCAATTTCACTTTTCTTTTCTTTTTCAAAATTTATTTATTTATAGCGTTCAACATTCACTTCTATAAGATGAGTTCCAACTTTTCTCCCCATCTAATTCTATTTTTCAAGAACTTCTCTTCAGTGAGTTTTTGTACCTCCTTTTCCATTTGGCCCATTCTACTTTTAAAGGAATTGTTTTTTTATAGTCAATTTTTGTTTTTCCTTTTCCAAGCTGTTGACTCTCTCTGGTATACTTCTCATTTCTTTTGCCAGTTTTTCTTCAGCCTCTCTTATTTGATTTTTAATATCCTTCTTGAGGTCTTCCAAGAGGGCTTTTTGAGCTTCAGACCAATTCATATTCCCCTTTGAGTTTTCAGATGTAAGTCCATTGACAATATTGTCCTCTTCTGAATTTGTTTTGATCTTCCCTGTCCCATGAAAAATTCTATAGTCTGTGCTTGTTTTTGCTTTTTTGTCATCTTGTTTGTCTATTTCCTGGCTTTTAAAGTTCAGTTATGCTTCTGGGTCACAGGGGGCAGGCACTGTCCCAAGCTTCTTGTGCTGGGGTCCAGGGGTCTAGTCACTGGCTTTGTGTGCTAGAGCCTCAAGTGCTGGCAGCTGGAGGCTGTAAGGGTCTGTCAGCTTACCTGATGCCGAGCTGGGGTCCTAGTGGTCATGTCTAGCATGTGCAGAGGGCAGCTAGGGTTTTCTGTATTTCCTCAGGACTACACTGAAGCATGTGGAGATGTAGTTTCTGGATGATGCTAGTCCACCCTGGCCTGTGATGAAGCACAATGGAGGTCCTCTGCTGGAGAATGCCTGCCCATCCATGGCTGTGCTAAAGCATGGGGAGGTCCACTGCTGGAGGACATGCACACAGGGTGGTTTTCTGAGCTGGAGTCTGCTGGTTCCCCTAGCTATGCCAAGGCACATGGGGGGTGCTGGTGCCAGCACCTGCCTGCTCCACCACCCTGGGGCTCAGGATCTTCCACTGAAGTGGGGCTTGCCACCTGTATTTCCCACCCTGGAATGTGCTCTCCCTTGACCCAAGCAGAAGAAGAACGGACCTTTTCTGCTGATCCTTCAGGTCTCCTGGGCTGAGATTGCTTCACCCCATCCTCCCATGGGCTCTGCTGTTCCAGGATTTTTCCTGGGGCACTATTATTTGTTTTTTTAGAGGTTAATGTGGCAGGTTGACAGCAACTTACTGCTTACTCTGTCATCTTGGCTCCTGGAACTCTCACTCTTCCATCTTAAAGAGTCTTTCCTCATGACAAAGAATAAAGCAAAAGGGGGAAAACAATCCAGCAAAACTAACCAACATATCAAAAAAGTCAGAAGTCATAAACGTAATATTCTACACTCTTAGTACCCCGCACCTCTGCAAAGAAGCTGGGTAAGTAATGTCTCACCTCAGTCATAATGTTTTTTGCAGTATTCAGTTTCAATTGTTTGTGGTCACTGTGTATATGATTTTCCTGGTTCTTATTTCACTGTGCCTCAGTTGGCAGAAGTCTTCCCATGCTTTTCTGTATTCCATCACATCGACTGTTTCTTGTAATATTTCATTACTCTCACGTATCACAACTTGTTTAGTTGTTGTTCAGTCAAGCAGCAATCTACTTTCTAGCCACAATTTAGAACATTGTTTCTTTAGAAGGAAAATGTATTCTGAGACCTAAACAACCATGTTACAAGTGAACATCTGAGACGGAGCTCATTTATAAATCAAACTCAGCTGAAATCTTAACATTTCAAACTAATTCAAACAGTCCAAAGAGAGATGTTGTTAAATAGCAACCAAAGTCGCAGTCCCACTAACCACCTCTGAGAACTGGCTGTGCTGTGCTCGTTTTCTATTTCCCTGCCCATAAGATCTACTTGCATCCATTGCTTATACTTCATTAAAGGCTAACGTTTTAGCTACATTTTGCCCCTTGTTTTTATGTTTAATTGATTATTGTTCATGTAAATATAAACACTTATAATAATTTAATAATAATAAGGCTGTAACTCACAGAATTTGCTGGAGGGATAAATTTGCTAGGTTTTTTTTTTAAAGATGTAAAACATTATCCAATAAAAGTGGAAAGTGCACTGAATTTGTAGCGCCAACTTCTGTGACCTTGGATGAGATATTTAACCTCTCCGAGTCTCAGTTTTCTCATCTGTAAAATAAGGAGAGTGCACTAGATAATCTCTGGAGTCCCTTCTAGATCTACGATCCTATGAATAATGTTTATTTTTTACTGTTTTCATAGGTTGTTATGAAATGTCCACTTATGTAAGACATTTTTAGAGGATCAGTCTATCAATAAGTACTTATTCAGAGCCTGCTGTATACCAGGCATAATATTAGACATTGGGGACATAAATGCAAAGAATGAAACAATCTCTGCTCTTTTCTTCACTGGGAGGCAGAGGACAAAGCTGCCAATCTGGAGCCAGATTACCAGTGCTCAAATAAATTCCAACTCTGCTACTTGTTTCCTGTGTGACCTTGGTCAAGTCACTTCACCCCTTTTCCTGGCCTCAGTTCACTCATCGGTAAAATGAAGGAGTTGGAATAAGTGTCCAACTTCAGAATGTCTTCTAACCTTCAAAGCTACAATTTCATATTCTGTTTCCCCAGATTATCTAAATTCATATCATCCTGCAAATATATTTTTCGTTTCTTAACCCAAATGTATCTTGCTAAATCGATTCATCAGAATTACTTAACTTGATTCAATTCAACAAGTTCATATTAAGTACCTAATGTGTTTAATGTTAACTGACCTGCCCAGGGTCACACAGCTAATGTCTGAGGTCAGATTTGAACTCAGGAAGACAGGTCTTCCAGACTCCAGGCCCAAAACTCTATCCACACCTAATTACCTAGGGAAGTAGTAGCAAAGTCCAGAAGTGATTTTGCTAAGAGGGTTGTTAAGATTTCTTCTACCATCTCTGAGTCAGTGGCAAGAATTACTCTACATACATATATATATATACAGATATATACACATATACACACACACATATATATGTATATGTGTGTGTGTGTATATATGTATATATATATGTGTGTGTGTGTGTATATATATATATATATATATGTATATATCTGTATATACTTACTGCAACCAGAGAGTTATGTCCAGAACCAGGAAGACCTGGGTTCAGGTCCTACCTCTGACACATATTGAGTATGCTACTCTGGGTAAGCCATTGAATGTCTTGTCACTGTAGGCAAGTTTCTCAGAATATAAGTTGCAGAGCAGGTACTGAATTGTATTGGCAGCTAGAGTTTTCTCACTGGGAGTGGCCCATACCAGTGAAGGCACAGGCCTAGCTCCTGTTCCTCTACTGCTCATGAGAGAACGATCCATCTCTTCCTTGCAGAGAATCCTCAAATGCACTAGTGGTTGTAGAGTGGGTCTGAGGGCTGAGATAATGATTAAGTGCACATTAAAACCCAGGATAATTTAATTCAGTTCAACAAACAAGAGTCCTAATTAATGCATTGTTCTAGTCATAGAGGAAAAAAAGATGAAATAACATATGGTACATGATCTCAAGGAACTGATCATTTTTATAGAAGGGATAAGACAAAAATGCAGGTAACCATATGGCAAACTAATGTGTCAAGTACATAGGAGAGACACAAGTGATATGAGAGAGAATGGGAAACACCAGATAAGTATGATGTTAAAAGAGTACTTAACTGCCACCGACAAATTCATGTCACTAGGTATGGAAAAACTATACTCCTGACTAGTCAGCTGAGATTTTTGGGAATTGTGGTAAATGGAAAAGGTGCTATCAGAAAGGGAGAAAAGGTGGAATTTTAAACTATGGTTGGTGAGCTTGATGTCAAGTCCTAAAAGATTCTAGAAATGAGTGTTAAATGTAAGGCTTATGAAAACTTAGGGCAGCTAGATGGCACAGTGGATAGAGCAGGGGCCTTGGGGTTAGAATGACCTGAGTTCAAATCTGGATGCAAACACTTATTATCTGTGTGACCTTGGGCATGTCACTTAACTCTTTCAGTTTCCTCATCTGTAAAATGAAGTGGAAAAGAAAATGGCAAACAACTCCAATATCTCTGCTAAGACAACCCTAAATGGGGTCCCCAAGAGTCAGACATAACTAATTGACTAAACAATACAATGAACACTTAGGGAGGAGGTGATCACTAAGAAGCAGCATGGGTTCAGTAACATGGTTCCTTAGCATGGATTCATTCTGTGAGATTTCATTTCCTTTTTTCCTCTGGGTTACTAGGTCAGAAGAATTTTGTGCACAATGTATCTGAATTTTATCAAGATATTTAAGAAAGTTTTCTGTAACATCCTGCCAGACAAGAAAGGTATGAACTTACTCCAAGATGGGAATGCTGTAAAGAGCAACTGCTTTAGTCAGGTAGTTTTAAAGCTTCAGACAGTTCCAGCTATGTATGGAAAGAGCCCAATTTCAATATGGTAGCCCATAATAGAATGTTTCTACATATCCCAGTTCTGTCTCCCAAAACAAGGTTCTAGTTCTACTCATGTAGGTGACTTTGTCTTAGGTGATCTGAGCACATGCATTACATTGGTAAGGCATTTTTCATCCACTTTGTTTTTTCCATTATAGATGACTAGCTAAGTCCCTTTGAATGTCCATATATCTCACTGAGGAAACCCTCTATCGTTCCAGGGTCTTGTGTAAGAAGCACAATACCGTCTGCAAAAAGTTACATGTATCGAACCTTGACTGGATTCCCTTTTCTAGTTGGGTATTACACAGTGTCTTCACATAACCTTATTCCAATGCCTTATCTTGGCGTGGCAGTGACTGTGGTTTTCAAAGGCAATACCAATGGGACACAAACCCTGGAAGCTTCTGACCACATGGAAAGGCATCAAGAGTGGTCCTGATGACAGGATCCGTCTGGTGTCCAAGGATCCCAGTAGCTCCATTCAGACATGCTTTTAACTAGAAGACTGTAAGACATGCTTATAATAATAGACAATGAATTCTTTCCCTATTCTTGAGCAAGAGAGGCAAAGTGGTGCAGTGGAAAGAGGGCTAGATTTAGAGTCAGAGTATCTGGGTTTGAATCTTTGTAACTTTAGGCACATCACTTAACAACTGTGGAGCCTCAGTCTCCTCAGCTATGAAATGAAGGGGCTGAACTACATGATTTCTAGGATACCTTTAAACTTATGATCTATAAAATAGGGGTATCTACTCCTTTCTATGTTGTTGGAAAGATGAAATGTGATGTAAACCACTTTGTAACTGTAAATTGCCACATAAATCTAAACTGATTAGAATTAATTTTCCTTATTTATAGCAGCTTTTTATTACAGTAAAAGAACTAGAAACTACAGGGTGCCTATCAATTGAGGAATGGTTGAGCAAATGACATTATATGAATGAAACGGAATATGATTGTGTTGTAAGAAATGATGAAAATGACATTTTCAGAGAAACCTGTACTCTGAGAGGTGTGAAGTGAGTAGAAAGAGAAAAAGGTATATGATAAGTACAATATTCCAAAACCTTTCAAAGACTTAAGAACTCTGACTGATGAAATGACCAACCTTGATTCCAGAGGACTAATGATGAAGCAGTCTACTAATCTTACAGAGAGGTGACACTCAAGACCCCACAACCAATGTAGGAATTTGTTTTAACTATACTGTATGTCTGGGGGTGGGAGAGGAGGGCCAGGAGTAAGGTGGTCCCCCCCAAAAGCCCACAAAGAAACAAAAAGAGAAGAGGGTCATGGAGGCATTTTTTTTAAATCACAGAAGAGAACAGAAGGCCAGAAAGAATCACAGACAAGCAAGACAGCTTTGAAAGTTGCATGTTGAAATTACTATATATTTTAAAAGAAAAACAATCTGTAGTTAATAGATCCAGTTTCACGGCAAATCTCTTATGTTCTATTATGTATATGGAAATGTTATTTGGTGTTTGTCTAGGATAAAAAAAAATCACTCTTCATTAGAGGAGACCAGCCCTGCTTATGAAGAATGCTCAGGTTGGTGGAGTCTTGCAACCAGAAGAGGCCAAGCCCATCGTTTGTACCTAGCACATAGCCTGGCCCATTGTGGTTTCTTAATATTTATTAAAGTAAATATGAAAACCGAGCCCCAAAGAACCTGGGGGTAGTGGGGACAGTGGCTTTAATCACTTGGACAATTCATTTCAGCCCTCTGGGCCACAGGGGCCCCGACGACCAAATGGGCATATTAGATCAGCCCAGTGCAATTCCAGTTCTAGGACCTCGGGGTCATGCAGGCACACATTCAGCAGGACGACTGGATGCCTGAACTTCCTCCTGATTCTTAGAGAGGAATCTTCCGCGGGGGTGGGGCCTCATCCGAAGGTGGGAGCCGCCCCCTCCCGCTCCTTGGGGGCCGCGAGGAGGGCTCTCTTGGGGACGGGGCGGGCCCGCGCTGCCCAGTTCCTGGTTTTAGGCCAGGGCAGCAGCCACAGCCGGTAGAGGCCTGGGCCGCGAGGGATGGAGCCCGGCAGCACGGCCAGAGAGCCCAAGGTCGGCCTGCCGCAGCTCCTCGCCCTCCTTTTCCTTCGCCAGCTGCTCCTCCAGCTGCTGCAGCTGCCGGGCTCCCGCGCCCGGGCCCCGGGGCAGCCCCACATTGTCTTCGTGCTCGCGGACGATCTGGGCTGGAACGACGTGGGCTACCACGGCTCCAGCATCTTCACCCCGCACCTGGACACGCTGGCGGCCGGCGGGGTGAGGCTGGAGAACTACTACGCTCAGCCGCTGTGCACGCCGTCCCGGAGTCAGCTCCTGACCGGCCGCTACCAGGTAAAGGGCGGCCGCTGGCTCGGCCCGGCTCGGCTCGGCGGCCAACCTCGCCTGCCTCCTCCGCCTCCTCCGCCTCCTCCGCCTCCTCCCGGCACAACTTCGCCTCCTTCAGGCACAACTTCGCCTCCTCCAGGCACAACTTCGCCTCCTCTGCTCAGGAGCTTTTCCCCGGCCTCCGGGCCTACCTCCGCCCTTTCCGCTCCGCCTCTTCTTCCAGGGACGGGAAGTGGCCTGGAGGAGGGAAGTGAAAGGAGCAGACGGAGTTACTCCTTTCCCAAGCGCTTAGGTGGGCCCGGCGCTGGGGGCTCCGGCCTCCACGGTCTCCCACGCTGTTTCTTAACTTCCTCCTCGTCCCCACGGCGGGGCAGCGCAGCACACTCAGCTCCGTGGTCTCCTGCGCCCTCCCCTTAGTTTCTCTTTCCCTGGGTTTTAGGCGGTCAGGCATGTTCTGGTACCTAAGACAGCGACAAAAGGCCCCGGGAGCGGGGAAGAGTCTGGGGGAGGGGACTTCATGTAGACCCGGGCTCAGAGAGTGGGAGGGAACGAGGCAGTTTCCGAGAGTGGCGGTAGGAGAGTTTTCTCTCTTCAGTTTGATTACTCTGAAAACAGAAAAGGGGAGTCCCAGGAGCAGAGACCAGGCAGGATTCCCAGAGATGGGGCTTTGAAAGGGCAGAGGCAAAGGGAGAAAGGCAGGAGTGTGATGAAGGACAACGTTCGGTGTTACTCTGCCGTGCAGACGGGCAGCAGAATTCCTCACATTCAACCGGCACGTGCCCTTGGTGAAATTGCTGAGGGATTTTTCAAAATTCGGAGTCAATTCACAACATAAACGTTCTTGGCCTATATACACAAATGAGCCACGATGGTTGTAACTACCAAGTGATAACTCTAGTTACGAGTAAAGTCAGTTCACCTTAGTGCCTTATTTTCCTTGGGTTTTCTGGTCCCCTTTTAGCATTACAAATAATCATTCACGTTTATATATTGCTACCTAAGGATATAAGCAACTTGTCTGAACAGCACCATTTTCTCGTTTCTTCACAGGACTGGTCTTTGAAACCTCTCTGATTAGGAAAAAAAAAAGTTTAGGCAAGAACAATGTTGATTAAAATAATTATCTTATGACGGCTGAGAGGGGCAGAAGCAATATTGTAGGTCTATTGTTTAAATACTCAGTGAGAATTTAGAGATTACTAAGCACTGGGGATCCAGAAGACAACAGTCCTTAGCTCAAAAGTCTTACTTTCTGGGAGGGGAGGCAACCTGCCTTGTAAGTGTAGCAGCTCAGCTGAGTTCGCTCGGTCAGTTTATACTTTCTCTTGGATTCCCGAGGTGTAAGGGATACCCCATGGTGCAACTCATAAAACCAGAGCTCATGAGCCCCTACTGGTGAGGGGCTTCCCATTAACAGTGTACCATTAGACATTATTAGTACTTGGCAAGACATTTAGTAAGACATAGTTTGGAAAAAAAAATAGCTACAAAACATTCCCAGGATAAACCGTTCTCTCACCAAGACAGAGCCAGTGGGAAAAGTGGGTACACCTAGTAATACCTAAGTAGTAAGGCACACGTATTTGGGAAGAGGGGGCCAAGACAATAGACAGCTGTGGCACTGCAGGCCACCAACGTCCTTTCTTTCAGGTGGAGCCCTCATGCCTTCCAACTTTTGCTTTCTGCCCTGAGCTCTCTCTTCAGACTCCCTTCTCTGTTGCCAGGGTCATGATCCTTGGAGCTCTCTGGTTTCAAGTTACTGCCTTTCTCTATCCCTGTCTAGAGTCCTGCACCTTTAACTGTGCCTCAGCGTCTCTTGAATTGCCTCTCAAACTGGCTGGTTAAGGTATTTTCTTTTAGGCAGATAACTCAGATACTTGACGTAGTAACAGTAGGGGTGAGGGGAGAAAAAAATCCCTTCCCTTTTCCTTCTCTTCCCTAGTTCCTGGTGTTCACTCTCCAAAACTGCAAAATTCTCCCAGGATTTAGCTATTTCAAATTGTTTGAAAGTGGGCCCTTATCCATAGAGATTATTCCCTTTAATTCTGTGAGAGAAAGGTGTTCTCATTTCATTAAGGGAGCTTCGGGTGTTAACACCTTACTGACACATTAATACCTCATTACCTCTTGTTATCTACTCTTCACTTTCTGTGGGTGGCATGAACCCAATAACTTTTTCCTTATATATAAGAATTACATACAAAGCAGACAGTCTCCTAATCACTAAAAAATACCGTGGCCTTAAAAAACAATCCTGATCTGAAACATAACTAAACTTTATTGTGGCCTTGGGGAGTGGGGGTTTGGGGGGAAGGAAGAAAAAAAGAACAAAGTACAAAAGTGCAGTGGAGAACAAAAGAAAACTCACAAGGAAGCAAAGGAAAGCATTATTTATCATAGAGGCTTTCTTGAAATGAAAATTAATTGTTTCATATTTTGAATCCTCTCATGTTCTGCTATGCACACGACATGCTTTTTTTTCTTTCCAACTTTGTATCTAAGTTCCAATATTTCAGTTTGTGATGTGTTTGTGGTTCTTTTCTCTATTCTGTATTTATGTTCTGGCATTTGAGTTTAAATTAAATTTTGGAAAAAAATTTAAAATCCTCATCTCTTTTACCTTTCTGAAACATTTTGATAATGTTGAGCATGCATACCTGTTAGACACATTCTACTCCCTAGGCCAGGGGTGGAGAACCTGTGTCCTTGAGGTCACATGTGGCCCTCTACGCCCTCAAGTGTGGCCCTTTGACTGAATCCAGACTTCACAGAACTTCTTTTTGCTGCCCGTTTCTCATGGCTGTCTCATTTCCATAGCTTAAACTACTAAGTTTTTGCTTTGGTATGGATCTGTAATTTCATTTGTATTAGGGAACTGTTGATGAGAAAACTTCTTCTCCCAAAGCAGATTAGCATCTGCTTTGCAAATTATGCTCAGAGAGTTGTCTGGTGAACAGAGAGGTTAAGGGAGTAGCCCATGGTCATACATCCGGAACGTGCCAAAAGTAGGATTTAAACCTTGGTCTTTCTGACTCTGAGTTTGGTTCTCTATCCATTCTTACACTTTTTACATTTTTATACTCTTACTCTTTTCTTTTCTTTTTTTTTTTGGCTTTTTGGAGGGCAGTTGGAGTTAAGTGACTTGCCCAAAGTCACAGGGCTAGTGTGTCAAGTGTCTAAAGCCGAATTTGAACTCAGGTCCTCCTGACTCCAGGGCCGGTGCTCTATTCACTGCACCACTTAGCAGCCCCTACTCTTACTATTTTCAACCACCATCTCTCTGTAAATCTCCCTCATCTATTTCCCCCAGCCAGCTTTTCTTCAGAATTCCAGACCAGCAACTCCAGAGGCCTTGATGAGGATATCCCATCAACATCTCCAATTCAACACATCCCAAACTAACCTTGCCATCTTTTCTCCTAAAAGTACTCTTCCTTTGGATGACACTGTATCAGTCTCTAACATCACTATTTTTGGCTTCTCGTGGCTGCTCTTTGCTCTTCTTTTTCCCTTACCTTTCATGACCTATTGCCAATTCCTATGGCTTCTGTCTTTGTGACATGTTTCTCCTATTTTTTTTCTTTCTACATTTGCTGACACCACTTTAATATAGGCTGTCATTGCTATCTATCTTTTAAAAATTGTAATTTTATTTGTTTATTTTAGGTTATGATTGTGTGATCATATAAAATGTATTTCTTTTTTTTAATATATATAGATATATATTTTTAACATTTGATTATAGAACTTTAGATTCTAGATTCTTTCTCTTCCTCCCTCATCACCCACCCCCACTGGAAGGACAAGCAATCAAATACAGGCTGACATGTGAAATTATGCAGAACCTCTCCATAGTGAACATACTGTGAGAGTCTGATTACATGTCCCTTCTTCCTATCCTGCC
>JAQQSU010015161.1:0-11240 GCA_028627135.1 Pseudochirops cupreus
TTTTTTCATATGCTTATAAATATCTTTAATTTCTACCTCTGAAAATTGCCTGTTCATATCCTTTGGCCATTTATCAATTGGGGAATGACTTGTATTCTTATAGATTTTACACAATTCCCTGTATATTTTAGAAATGAGGCCTTTCTTGATTACATTAAATTGAAAAGTTTCTGTACAAACAAAGCCAATGTAATCAAGATTAAGAGGGAAGTGGGAAATTGGGAAAGAATATTTACAACCAGTGTCTAGGCTATTTTTAATATGGCTGTACTGATTATTTCCTCAGTAGACAAAAAGACCCACTCAAAATCTAAGCAAATTAATGAGATCCGCAGAAGTGAGGCAGGGGAAGCCATTTAACAAATATTAATTGAATATATATTCAGGCCCCAAAGCAGAAATCTGTTCACTGGTTTTATCCCAGAACATCATTTATCCCAAAGGCAAGAAAGAGAGAAAGAGAGACAGAAACAGAGAGGCAGGAAGGAGGGAAGAAAGGAGGGAAGGAAGGAAGGAAAGAAGGAAAAAAGGAAGGAAGGAAGGAAGGAAGGAAGGAAGGAAGGAAGGAAGGAAGGAAGGAAGGAAGGAAGGAAGGAAAATTGTTTTACAAGGTTTGAGTAAGACTATAAGATTTATAGCTCAGAGTTTTGAGATTGTTTAGTCCTATTGCCACTGGGGAAGAAAAATTGGAGTCTATAGAGTAGATATCACTTGCTCAGGGTCACATAGGTAGCAAATAACAAAGCTGAGTACCTAAACACAGTACAATTTCCACTGTCCCATACTGCCTCAGTATCCAGAGTCATTTAATCACGGTGTCCAGGAAAATCTGCTTTACTTTTCAGAAAGGAAGGGGAAGATCAAGGCTGAATTCCAACCCACCTTTATGGAAGTATTTCTTATTACTTCCTTCATGGATAGACTCTACAATCCAGCCAGACTGAACTATTTTGTTCTCCTGAACTCCATATTTCATCTCCTGCCTCTGTGTAGTCCTACAAACCATACAAGCCATCCTCCATGCCTAGAAGTCATTCCTTCCTCATCTCCAACTTTCAGAATTCTTATTTTCTGTCTAGTTTCAGCTCAATCCTAATCTCTCCTGTGACGCTTGCTGTGATTCCCAGTCATTAGTGTTCTCTTCTTCTTTGAACTACCTCAAATTTTTCTGTCTGTGTTCATATTGCATCCCCAAGTAGAATGTATGTGATTTGATGGTAGGAATTGCCTTATTTTTGTCTTCGTACCTGTTCTCACCCTCCAGCATAACACCTTAGACATTGTGGGTACTTAATATAGTAAATTGAATCGCATTGAATTGAGTGAGCATTACCTAAATGTGACATAACCAGTCAAGGTCAATGTCTTTTCTTCCTTGTACTCATAGTAATCTGTTGGAGACTTATATTATAATGGCTCTTACAGTATAATAGGATTGTCTCTATATAGCCTGTCTAGACAGGGCAGGGACCATGTCTGCGTATTTTCACTGCACAACAGCTACCACAGCTGTGCATAAATAGGCTCTTAAATTCATAGTTTAGAAGATGATGTTGATGTTTCTTAGTATTGCAAACACTATTTACTGGATATTGGAGACCCAAAAGTTTTTGGAATGAAGCTTGTTATCTTGACATTAGCCCTGCATGTTGTCCGATTTGAACATTAAAAGCTACTTTTAAAATTGTAAATAGCTTAAACTAAGCTTTTCTGTTTCTTAAGTAGTACTCTATTAAATTTATATGACACAAATTTATATATGTGTGTATGTATGTATACACCCACGTGTGTGTTTATGGAGTGGGAAATTTCAGTCAACTTTTTATGTAGAATAGGCACAAATCACTGCTCCACTTTCTTGTATGAAATGATGGGGGTGTGAAATCATCATTAAATCACTAAATTATAGGCAGAGGATCTCCACCTCTGAGATTCAGGGACTTGGGGACCTGCACTGGAACCTCAGCTGTGTTACTTACCACCTGTGAGAACCTGGGCACGTTGCCCTCCTTCTGTGGACTGAAATTTCCTCGCCTGTAAAATGAAGGTTTTATATTAAATTATTTCCGAAGTCCTTTCTAGTTCCAAATTCCATTAATCTATGAAACATAAAGCACTTGACTGAGTTGTTTTTATTTTTCCAGACTTAGTAATATAATACATTTTTGTTTTTAGACGATTTTTAGTGATATCTTTGTTTTTAACATCCCCTGAATTTCACCTTAGATCCTCTCTTCCCCCTCCCAGAAAGCCATCACTTATAACAAAGAATTTTTTTTTACAAAAACAGGACAAAGACATGAAAGAGACAAGATACATCAACACCAATCAAAATGTTGAAAAAAATCTGACATTATATCCTATGGTCCATACACAGGGACTCTCCCTCCCTCCCCCCTTCCAAAAGACTGGAGAAGTGAGTGGAAACTGTCTTCTCATATCTCTTCTTTGGGGCCAAGAATATTTGTTTATAACTCCTCGGAATTAATTTTTTGTTGTTTTGTGTTTGTTATTCTGCATCAGTGGTGTCAAATTCAAATAGAAATGGCAGCCACTAAAACCATAGGTAAGGATCCCTGAGGGTCTATATATTGACTTAGAAAACCACATATTAACATTACCTATGTTCTATTTTAATTTATTTTGCTAAATATTTCACAATTATATTTTAATCAGGTTCAAGCTACACTCAGGAGCTTTACATGTTAAACACCTCTGATTCACTCTATTATAAGTCATTGTGCACATTGTTTTTCTAGTTCTACTTATTTCACTTTTCATCCCTTCCTGTAAGTATTTTGTAATATTATAGTGCCAAAAAAATTGGGGAAAATTCAGTTGCTACCAGGTCATGATATAATGAAAAATAAATAGCATTTGTGATTCATTCTTAAGCATGCCCCCATGAAACATAAAAGGAGACAATGGCCTTTGATATAAAATAGGATCATCTTACTCCTTCTCTAGCCTGTTAACCTGAGAATTAGACACCTCAAGGGATGCTCTTCTGCCATTCTTTCATTGTGACTAAGGACAAATCATTCGTGTCAACCTGAGTGTCAATTTTATCATCTGTAAATTGAGAATTAGTAGTACAACATCTGCCGGTATTTATACATCAATACTTGGGAGACCATTACTGTGTGTACCCATTGCACTAATGTTGATTGCAAACCCTGTATAACTTAGTAGATGACTTTGGAGAGTTGCTGGAGGTTTAGGTCTGTGCTCCACACCATTAGGAGCTATAAAAATGCTTATTACTTTCCTCTTCCCAGCAGAATTCATTCTCTTGTGGTCAACTGGGTGATGAACTTCTCAGACTCAGCTAGGTTGATAGATGGGTAATAGTTATAGTCTAACCTCAGGCCCACACTACTGACCTTTGTAGGCCAGTAGGATTTGACCAAGCTTGGACTCCACTAGTATGGCCTTTGAGGATGTAGCATCATTTCTACTCCTCATTAAGGTGTTAATGCTGTACTTTAGCTCACTTGTCTATAGAAAGGATATTTTAATGATAAAACTTGAAGCTTCTCAGGAAAAAAAAATACTTATTCTCAGTATGCATACTTCTGCCACCAGAGAGTTAGTTAGACAGGTTAATTGCAGGGAAGGGGGGAAGAGGGGATGGAATTTGGTGTTTCTCAACCTTCGTGACCATTTAACACTCCTATGTGGGCATATCTGCACGTGGGCGGACCTGCCTGGAGACGGATAGAGGAGCAGTGTCTCGGTTCCTAAGACCATCAGAAATATGTGTTTTCCGATCGTCTTAGGCGACCCCTATGAAAGGGTCATTTGACCCCCAAAGGGGTCACAACCCACAGGTTGAGAACCACTGGAATAGATGCTTTGCTAGGTAGTTCCCTATGATTCTATGAAGAGGTGCCATGGTATGAGAGATAAGTCGTTGATCTCATCAGGAGAATGTCAGGAGGGCATGGATTCAGATCTTAGATATTTGCCAGCTATTTGATCCTGGGCAAATCCTTATCTATAATGTTAATGAAATGGTCTTGTTGGCATCCAAGACCCCTTCCAGTTCCCAATCTAGGATCCATCAAATTTAGTGGTAAAAAATGGTAGCTCATAATTAAGAGAATGAAGAGAGGAGAAGCTGAAAAGATGGATGAATACATTTTTAAATTTCTAGAGATGCCATTTTCTCATCTAGCCTCCTTTTCCAGTATTTTCTTGGTGTTATCAGATGTTAACTTACTCTAAGTAGAACCACAGAGTGGAAATATGGCATTCGTGCTCTGGTACTCATGAAATAGGTTTTATAAAACAGCCAACTCAACAGAATAGTCACCTGTTAAATACTTGAGTCAGAAATGGAAGGGATTGTAACCTAATGGAACAAAATTTCCACTTGAAGAAGGTAAAAAAAAAAAAAGAAGAAGAAGAAGAAAAACTCTCTTGGCCTTGTTATTATATACTATTATTTTTTTCAAATCCATTTTAAAGGTGCCTTGAATATAATCTTTTATATTTTGCACATTAAATAAACTTTGAAAAGCCTGACTTTGTTTTGTCCCATACTGTAATCTGATATACCTATCATCATCAGGGGACATCTGGGATTCATCTTATCTTTTCCACTGGCTAGTTGATTAACCAGAAATTGTTTTGAATTGGATTCATATATGGCAGGACTCCATGGATTTTATGAATTATAGTGAGGGCAAATAAAAGGTCAGGTTTTGTTTTTGTGTTTTTTAAGAAGGAAGCTTTAACCTTGGGCTTAGGTACTTTAAAATTATAGAGAAAGTAGTGCTGTTACTGGAATGGTCAAACTGGGGCACTTATAGGGGCTTATTACTCTTTTGAATCAAGTATATTTTCATGAATAAAAAGGAAATCCTTTTGTAATAGTATGACCCAGAGTTTAGGCTAAGACTGATTGTCCCACAGGCATCTCACAGATCTTTTCCTATTGTGTGTCCAGATGATTCTTTGATAGTTGTCCACTGCTCTATGTTCACCCCTAGCTTTCTCACTAAACTTAAAAGGACAGGGCTTGAGGAATCTTCTTTTCAGCCTCTGATATACTATGCATCATTCTGCCAAATTATATATTTCTTTCTGGGGGAGAAGAGAGAAAGAGTCATTAGGAAAAAGAAAGAAGGCTTTTTATGTAAGTACCTGAATGTTTTTTTTTTCCTACACAAGTACAATAAAATGAGTTCAGAATAGAAGCAAACCACAGAGTTTGAGTTGGAAGGGAGTTCAGAGGTCATCAGGTCCCTCCCACACCTGACCAAGAATCCTACCTAATATCTACCCAGACCACTAACCTAAATATGCAGCCTTTAAGTAAAGACCTTTGTTGAGGGAGAACCCACTGTATCCTGAGGCAATCCATTCCAAAGGATGAGTAGAATTAATCATTTTAAGTCTCCATTATCCTTGTCTTGTGGGAATCAACTTGCTCTTTACAACAACTTTCAGTAACTGTATTGCATTGATCATTATTTATCCATATTACTTATTATATGCTTTCAGCATACCCGGCATCGGGAGTGGAAATTTCGTCTTGTTTGTTCTGTATGGTTACATATCTCTTATTCTTTATTGGAAAACATCTCACAGAGCAAATATCTAGGGGACACATATATTGTAAAACTGAGATGTGAAAGACAGTGCCTAGAAGCTATACATTAAGACTTTTCCAAAGCTGCTTGTGAGACAAGTGTAACATTCCCTAAATTCTATATCTAACTCTTTCTCTCCTCCTGCCTCGTACCCTCCCTTCTTCCTTCCTTTCTTTTCATTTCCTTCTTTCTTTCCTCTTTCTTTTAAAAAGAGGAACAGGAAGCATGGATAGAACTACCATGACTTTGCTTGAATTTCCAGTTTGCAGCTGGGTGAATTAACCCAGCTGCATTTTGGGTTCATCAAGTGTCTTGAACTATGTTTCAGATGTTTTGGGTCCAACAAAAAGCTCCTTTTGCCAAGTCCTTCTTCCCTTAATTTTTAAACATGTGTATTTCAAGGGAAATTTGATTCATATGTTTCTGATTCATTTACACTTAAATCATCAAAATGTTATTTTGTAAGAGCTATTTGATGTCCAAGAAGCTTTCTGAACCTGTTTTATAAGCCTTCTTCAATCTTTTTTTCTTAAAACAGGAAGTTGCATTTTGCCAAGTACAAATAAACTCAAACATTACAAAGGTTCGAGTTCAGTTTTAAACTCTGAACTCCAGGTTTTAAGTGCATTCTCAACTTAGCAAAACATATTTTCCCACCCTTGCAAAAACATGAATAGAAGGAAAGGCAGTGGTATTGCAAAGGAGAAAAGGTCTTCTCAGGCACCATGACCCTCGAAGTTCATAAAACTTTGTATAAAACAAGGCATTCCCCCAAACCACATGTGAGGTGCAAATGTGTATCTCTTTGCATTCCAATCCTCTTTTAGACATTCAGGCTGTTTTACTGCTTTTGTCACAAAAGTGAAAGTCTAAATGTATTAACATTTCAACTCTGTCATCTTTAGTATCCTGTAAAGTTGTTACATTTGAGCCATATTTATTTTATTTGTTTTCAAATTCAAAGGAGTCAACAAATTCTATGGAACAGTTTAAGTTTACTTAAGTAGATAAGGGTTTCAACTATGGGGATGCTGCTTGGGGGAGGGGAAGAATTTCTGCCTACTCAAACACACATACACAAAGTGAGTGTGTGTGTGTGTGTGTGTGTGTGTGTGTGTGTGTGTGTGTGCTTTAATAAAGCTACAAAGCAGGGTGACTAAAGCAAGCAGAAGGATCTGATTTGGCACTCTGAGTTGCATTATGAGTCCAGTGATTAAACCTGACTCTGCTTTCATAGGCAGAAGAATTTTCAGAAAATGATCTCTACTGTATACTATGTGGTCTCTTATTTTCTTATCCTTACTTCTTGGATGAAAAGCAAAATAAACTGCTTGCATCACCTTTTAATTGGTTCGTTGCCATTTCCAGATAATTGAGGCAAAAGTATTGAGGGCTTTGGAGTCAGCTTGATCCAAATAATTGCATGAATTCTCTACCTTACCTCATGTATTTAGACATGACCTCACCGTCACTGTTGTATGGATAAGTAATAAAATGCCTTGTGAAACTGTAGGATGAAAAGTGGTCTGTAAATGCCAGACATTGATCTCGATATCATTATTAGCAATATCATAATTATAAAACCCACTGTCCTGTATTATGAGGGATCATGCAAGAACCAAGTATTCCAAATATTTCATTTGAGCATTTCAAAGCCATATGCAAAATCATTCAAGCCTCACCACTCAATTTGTTTCCCAACCATGAATAATCTTCACGAGGTATTCTTTCTCTTTAGTACCTGTGTTTCAGTACTCTGGGTGCAGATGTAATACTTCAGGCATCCATGACTTCATTGGCATCCGTTCTCCTTCATTTGGCCCACATCA
The DNA here is from genome assembly GCA_028627135.1 of Pseudochirops cupreus. Classification (NCBI taxonomy): domain Eukaryota; kingdom Metazoa; phylum Chordata; class Mammalia; order Diprotodontia; family Pseudocheiridae; genus Pseudochirops; species Pseudochirops cupreus. The sequence goes on from JAQQSU010015161.1 coordinate 7,427, forward strand.
AAACCCCTCTTTGCCATAAGAGATGAATTTAATTATTTGCTATGCCTGAAAAAATTCATCATGTTGGTGATGAGTCTCTCTGAACTTAACTGGCCTGATCATCAGGTGACAGACAGACAACCATAGATTCCATTGCAGAACCTATACTTGAAGACTTTCCAGCTTGTTAAGTTCTGTCATAGCTTGTACTTCACTGGCACAGCCATCAGTTTTAAATTTATGCCTCATTGTGGCACTGAAGGAGAATTTTAATGGAAAGCACATATAAACAACAAAAGCAAAAGATCTTTGAAATTTTAAGCTTGTCTTGCGTAAAAAGGATATCAGCTACTTGATAAATGATAAAAATATTAAGTAAAATGTTAGATAAGGCATGAAATTTCTTTAAAATATGCAGTATTGATGTTGTAGGGGTTGTCATTCAAATACGAAGTAAATTTCAGGAAAAACGAAACCTGTATACGTGAGCTTTCAGAATGACGGTTTCTACATAATCTTAGATCTAGAACAGAATAAAACTTCAAAAGTCATCTAGTCCAACCCATTCCTTTTTTTTTTTTGACAGCCATTCTTTTCATTACTTTTCTCCCACCTTCAATATCACTGTCTCTTTACAATGGCTCCTTTTAACAACTCTGCTAATAGAAGCTTGCCATGGAATAAAGGAGATAACTAAACAAAGCAAATCAGCACATTGGCTTTGTCTAATAATTTATGGCTCACTCTATACCTAATAGGACACTAACTCTCCATTTAGTAGAAAGAAGCATGCATCAACATTAGTCACCCGAATTTCTTTGTTGTTGAGATGCTTAATTCCTCTCCTTTTCCCTCCACCTCCCCCAACTCATATCCTCTAAATTTATGATCCTGTGATTTCTATGATTTCCTAACCTTCTGTCAATTAAATGCAGTGAGCAAATTTCAGATTTCTCTGAATGAGAAACCACCTAAGTGTCGGACACATTCTTGTCTGCTCCAATTAGTGCTGCAAAAGAAGGCTAGAGTAAGATGGCATACCTTTTCCCAATCTTTCTTCTGATTGCCCAAATATAGGCCCTGTAACACCCCCTTAGTTACTTCCCCTTAAAAAATTATTCTGAACTAAAACACCAAAAAAAAAAAAACCATATACAAAGTAGAACATAAAAATGGGATTCTGTTTATTTTTTAAAATTTTTTTATTCTCATTTCCAAATTTTCTCCCTCCCTCTACCTCCTCCTTTACATATTGAGAAGGCAAGAAATATGATACTAATTATACATATGAAGCCATGCAAACCATTTCCATATTAGCCACATTGCTTTAAAAAAAAAGGCCAGAAAAATGTGCTTCATTCTGCACTCAGAATCCATTAGCTATTCCTTGGAGGTGAATAGTATTTTTTACCCTGAGTCCTTTGGAGCTGTCACAAATCAATGAATTAGTTAGAGTAGCTAAAATTTTTCACAATTATCTTTATAACACTGCTAGTATAGTGTACAATGATCTTCTAGTTCTGCTCACTTCACTCTGCCTCAGTTCATATAAATCTTCAAAGGTTTTTCTGAAACCATCCTCTTTGTCACTTCATATAACACAGTAGTATTCCATTACAATCATATACCATAATTCATTGAGCCATTTCTCCAATTGATAGGCATCCACACAATTTTCTTTTCTTTGCCACCTACAATTTTTTTGTATTTATGATCCTTCTTCTTTTCTCTTTAGGGTATAGACTTAATAGCAGCATTTCTGGTTAAACAGTATATGCAGTTTTATAGCCTGTTTTCCAGAATGGTTGGGCCACCTCATAACTCCAGTAAAAATGCATTAGTGTCCATATTTTCCACATCCCTTCCAGAATTTATCATTTTACTCTTCTGCCACCTTAGCCAATATGTTCATTTTGAGGTTGGTATCTAAGAGTTGTTTTAGTTTGAATTTATCAAATTATTAGTAACTTAGAGCATTTTTATATGAACTACTTTTAACTGATTTTTTCTTCTGAAAACAGTCTCTTCATATCCTTTGACAAAACATCAGTTGGGGAATAGCTCTTATTTTATATATTTGACTCAAGTTCTTATATATTTTACAAATTGGACCTTTATCAGAGAAATTTCATGTAATTTCTCCCCCATACACACATTCCCACTGTTTCTTTCTTCCCTTTTAATTTTGGTTGCATTGGTTTTGTTTGTACAAAACCTTTTTTATTTAATGTAATAACAATTATCCATTTTATGATCCTCTCTTTCTCTTTTTTGAGGTATTTTCCCCATGTTTTAATTTGCTTATAATAAACAAGGTGTTAATTCAATAGCTGAAACAAGGTGTTAACTACTTCTTTGCTTGCCATTACATCTGTCTTCCAAGTTACTTCTTTTTTTCAATTTTTTGGTTTTGTTCTAAAAGTTCTTGCTGTCTCATATACCCATTGAGTCTTCTTTGGTCCCTTATAGTTTTCAGAGATTCCATTTCTTGGGTAAGATTTACCAGCTAGTGAGTATCTGAGACCACATTTGAACTCAGATCTTCTGACTCCAGTTTTCTATACACTGTATCACCTAGCAAACCAGATTTCCCTAGTGGCTCAAAACTCCAATTAAATGGTATAGAAAAAATATACAAGATTCTTGTGAGTCAGGAGTATTCTCAGTAGCACACATGTCCATTGATTGGTTGGTGGCCTGGATCCAATGGGTTCTACAGTTGAGTATTGGTGACTCTGCACAAACGGTTTTTAGCATGATTTAAGTAAAAGATTCTTAACCAACAGAGTTTCCCGCAATGAACAGATGTGGCAAGTAGCTAGTGCACCCTTACTAATGATGGCTTGACACTTGTCAATGATGATCGTAAAGGAAATTTCTATTGTATTTATGAATTTAACTAGAAGACGTCTGAGTAGTCTTCTAATCCCAGTGTAGGGGGGCATGTATTTTGAGGTTGGTATAAAGCTAGCTAGGGCAGCTGGGTGGTACAGTAGAGAGATTACAGGGCCTAAAGTCAGGAAGAATCTTCCTGAGCTCAAATCTGGCCTCAGATACAGCAACTGTGTGACCTTGGGCAAGCCATTTAACTCTGTTTGCCTCAGTTTCTTCATCTGTAAAATGAACTGGAGAAGGAAATGGCAAACTACTCCAATATCCCTACCAAGAAAACCCCAAATGATGTCACATAAAGTCTGACACAATTGAAAACAACAGAAAATCAAAACAGCGTTACAGAGTTGATAAGCCAAATGACCAGCTGCATTCGGCAGATATTTATTGAGTACCTACTATGCGCAAGGCTCTGTGAGATGCTCTGGAGCTTTAAAGATATTTATATATGTGTACATATACATATATACGTATGTATATATACATATATGTGTGTGTATATGTACATATAGGTATTTATGTATGTATATATACATGTATGTGTATATATGTACATATAGATATTTGCATGTGTATATACATGCATGTGTATGTGTATGTTTGTATATATGTACATATAGATATTTATGTGTGTATATGTGTGTATATGTACATATAGATAGTTATATGTGTATATGTACATACATGTATGTGTATGTGTGTATATATGTACATATAGATATTTATGTGTGTGTGTATGTGTATGTGTGTATATGTGTGTATGTGTGTACATATAGATATTTATATGTGTGTATGTGTGTGTGTATGTGTGTATATGTGTGTATATATGTACATATAGATATTTGCATGTGTATATACATGTATGTGTATGTGTGTATGTGTGTATATATGTACATATAGATATTTATATGTGTGTGTATATGTACATATAGATAGTTATATG
>JAQQSU010015162.1:0-11240 GCA_028627135.1 Pseudochirops cupreus
GACATAGGAGAGAATAGACTGGGGGAGGGGGGAAATACTGGGATGGCTCTTTTGGGGTGGTGGGCGGGGGAAAGACGGGGAGAAAAGATGTAACTCAAAAAAATTTAATAAAGAATCTCATATCAAAAAATAAATAAATAAATCATCAGCCTTTTCCAGTTTAAAAAAAAAAAACAAAACAAAGTAAGGAGAGTCAGCAAGGAGACTGGATAACTACCCTTAAAGTCAGGGAGCCTTGGGTTCAAGTCCTGCCTGTAACAAATATGGTCTATGTATGTGAGCAACTTAACCTCTCAGTGCTCTGGACAATTCTCTAAGACCAAGTTGCAGAGAAGATAACTGTATAGTGTGTTCCAAAAGCATAGTTTTATGTTATTAAAACTAATTTCTACCTGTATTGGTAGGAGAAGTTTCTTCGTCTATAATTTCTGCTTATCAGTGAAATCACAGATTCAGCCTCTATCCCTAAATGTTGTTGTTTAGTCATTTCAGTCATGTCTGACTCTTTGTGACGCCTTTTGGGGGTTTTCCTGGTGAAGATGCTGGGGTCGTTCTCCATTTCCTTCTCTAGCTCATTTTACAGATCAGAGTTAAGTGACTGGCCTGGGGTCACACAGCTAGTAAGTGTCTGAGGCTGGATTTTAACTCAGGTCTTTGTGACTCCAATACTCTATCCACTTCAAGACAGTTATGTAAAAGATAATGGAAGGGGTAAAGGGGGAACAATTAGCAGCTGAAAGTATCAGGAATGGCTTAATGGAGAAGGCAGGGTAGGAGGTTGAGAGGGGGTTGAGCTGCTTGTCTTGAGGGAAGTGGGAGCTTCTATGAGAAAAGGGTAAAGGAGGAGTACAGACTAGGAGGGCCATCAGTGCAAAGGCAGGGAGAGAAGTTAGTGATGCCATATGTGAGGAGCAGAGAGATCGATTTGGCTGCCATGGAGAGTTAGAAAGTGGGAGTGTGATCTATAATGAGTCTGGAAAGAGAGGTTATAGAAGGGCTCTAAAAACTAAACAGAGGTTATATTTTTATCCCAGAGCCAATCTCACCAGAGTTTATTATGGAGTGACATGGCAAGAGCTGCATTTAAGGAAAATCCTTTCATTAGCTAAGTGGAGGGTGGAAGGGAATGGGGACAGATGAGGCCAGGAGACCAACCAAGAGCCCGTTGTAATAGTCCAGGCAAGAGGAGACGAGGTGAGCCAGAGTGATTACTGTGTAAGTAGAGAGAATAGGTCATATGGGAGAGACATTGGAGAGGCAGAAACTTCAAGATGTGGCAGCTGATTGATTATATATGTGGGGTGAGGGAGAGTGAGGAACTGAGGATAACATGGAGGATATGAAAACTGAAGAACTGTTAGAATAGTGATACTTTTGATAATAGAGACATTTGGTGGAGTAGTTTTGGGGGAAAAACACTGAGTTCAGTTTTGGACATATTCAGTCTGAGGTTGTCTCTGGGACAGGCAGCTAGCGGTTTGGGACTTAAACTCAGGAAAGAGACTGTGATTGGACATAAAGGCCTGTGAGTCATTTGATAGAGAAAATAATTAAGTCCTGAGAGCTGATGGGTGTGTGTGAGAGAGAGAGAGACAGAGACAGAGAAAGAAATAGAGATAGAGACAAAGAGAAAGACAGAGAAATGGGGAGAGAGACAGGGACAGAGAAAGAAATAGACACAGAGACAGAGGGAGACAGAGAAAGACAGAGACAAAGAGAAAGAGAGAGGGGGAGACATACACACACACACACACACACACACAGAATAAATAGCTTTTTAGTTCAGAGAATTGAAGTGACTGCTGTTAGTTCTTACAAACCCTCAAATTAACTAATGGCATGGCATCTGCCCAAGGATCTCACTGTACCTTCCCCTTCCAACCAAGGAGTCAGTGAACCTTGATAATGAATGACCATTGATAGAAACTCAATAAGATACCTAAAGAAGATGGAAGCAAGGGCAGGTAACAGGTGAAAATGAAAACATGGCATAGTTTTATAAAAGTTGTGTCAAGATCACTAGAGCTCAGAACCAGCTGATAGAACATACAGATGGCATTTTAAAAAAGCTATGTCAAGGAAAAAAGCAGTAACAAAGAAAGGATGAAGTGGTTGCTGAGGGAAGATGGGACACTGATAACAGGAAGCATTTTTCCATTCATCCTCTTAAGTACCAAGAGATACTTGCTCAACCCCATCTTTAACCTGGTTGTCACCAGGAGCATGAGATCATCCAGTTCAACTCAATCATTTTATAGACTTAGAAGATGAGGTGACCTGCCTAAGGTCGCATAGGTGGATAAATACTTGAGCTGAGCTTTAAACTCAGTTTTTAAAATTTTTTAAAATTTTAAATTAGCAAAATTTCTTTTGTTTTGTTTTTTACTCTAAACCTATTCCCCCATTAGACTATACTTTCCTTATGAGGATAGTGACTGTTTGGGTTTTGTCTTTGCATCCCCAGCACCTAGGACAGTGCCTCACACACAGTCATGTTTAATAAGTTTGTTGAGTTGGCTTGACTTTTCTATTACTTGACCCTCCCTTCTCAATCATGGAATGTCAAAGCTAGAAAGAACTTTACAATTCAGCTACATCACTTATTGTAGAGATGAGGAAAATTGGGACCCAAAAGAAGAGAAATTAACTGTCCAAAGTCACATGGCAAGGGAGTGGGAGAGTGGAGATTTGGTCTTCTGATTTCCTAGACCAGTGTTCTTGCCAGCATACCAGGTAAAATGTCTTTACTTGACTTTGGAGGATTAGTTTACTTGTGTCCAGAAGGAATGTTTGGGTTTTTTATTTATTTTTAACATTCTCTTAAGAAAAATTTTGTTTCAAATTTTCTCCTTCCTCCCAGCCCCTCCACCACCATTGAAAGGGCAAACACTATGATATCCATTATACATAGGAAGTCATGCAAAACATTTCTATATTAGCCATGGTACCCCAAAAAATGGGGACAAAAAATAAAGTGAAAAACAGTATGTTAATTTGCATTCAGAGTTCATCAGTTCTCTTTTCTGGGGTTGGATAGCATTTCTTATCATGGGTCCTTCAGAATTGTCTTGGATCATTATATTGATCAGAGTATCTAAGTCTCTCACAGCTGATCATTGTTACAATGCTGTTGTTACTGTGTACAATGTTCTCCTGGTTCTGCCCACTTCACTCAGCATCAGTTCGTATAAGTCTCAGGAGGAAGGTTCATTGGGAAGATTATTCCTGACTAAAGAACAGGATGAAGGAAAGGGCCTCTTGGGAGCTTTTGTGGTACAGTGGAAAGAACAATGGCGTCAGTGGCTTGGGTTCAAATTGCACCTCTACTTATTACTGCCTATGTTTAGACAAGTCATTTAATCTCCCCATCTCAATTTAACACTGAGGGCAATTGGATTAGGCAGCCTCTGAAATCTCTTCACACTCTACATCTAATGATTGCTATTCTGAGGTTTGTGGATGGAGTTTCTTCCAGGAGAAATTACTTCTTTAAAAGGCCAGAATGAATATTATTCCACTTTCAGGGATCCTCTATAATTAATCTGCTTTTTATTACAGCTGAATAAACCCTGGGAGGGCCTTGCATTACTGTAGCTCATAGTGTTCACTGGGTCTATGGGCCTTGTACAACTGTTTTTGTTTATTGTTCCATGATAAATCTGGAGACATATTCCCAAGGTCCTGCTTTATTTCCAAGGGCACAGAAGATCTTTGAATGGTCTCTTAGGGACAAAGCGAAGAACTGGTCATAAATTATTTTACTATCTCTTGGCTGGTTAAAAAATGTGCTATTCTCCCCACTCCTTTTTTCTTCCACCCAGACCCTTGCTCTGAATGGCCCTCTGGAGAACTGACTTCAGAATAAAGCAATTGATCAACAAGCATTTATCCCCTGCTTTCTATGTGCCCAGTCACAGTTCTAAGTACTAGGCACACAAAGAAAGAGAACAATAGTTCCTGCTCTCAAAAGGTTTATAGTCTAATGGGAGAAAATCTGTAAATAACTAGGTACATATAAGATCTATATAGAATAAATGGAAGGCAATCTGAGAGGGGAAAGTGCTATTACAGCAGCGGTTCTCAACCTGTGGGTTATGCTCAATTTGTAACAATGAAAATGCATCCTGCATATCAGATATTTATATTATGATTCATAACAGTAGCAAAATTACAGTTATGAAGTAGCAACGAAAATAATGTTATGGTTGGGAGTCACCACAACATGAGGAACTGTATTAAAGGATTGTGGCATTAGGAAGGTTGAGAACCACTGTGCTAGCAGCTGGGGAGACCAGAAAAGGCCTCCAGTAGAAAGTGGACTTGGAATTGAATCTTGAAGGGAACCAGGGAAACAAGAGGTAGAGGTGAGGAGGGGAACTATGCCAGATGTAGGAAGAGACAGAAGGACATGGGGTCTTGTGTCTAAGAAACAGCAAATAAGATCAGTGGTGTAAAACATGTTCCCTTGCGGCCAATTCTTTGTGACCCTGTGAACTATAGCATGCTGATACTGTCCTTAGGGTTTTCTTGGCAAAGATTCTGTAGTGATCTGCCATTTCCTTCTCCAATGGACTAAGGAAAACAGAGATTATGACTTGCTTGGGGTCACACAGCTAGCAAAGTCTGAGGCCAAATTTGAACTCAGCTCTTCCTGGCTCCAAGCCCAGTGCTCTACCTGCTGAGCCACTCAGCTGCCTAAGGTCAGTGTAACTGGATCATAAAGTTCATGAAAGGAAGTAAGTGTAAGAAGGCTAGAATGGTAAGGAGGGGTCAGGTCATAAAGGGCTTTAAATGCCAAACATAGTACTTTATATGTCATCTTGGAGGTCATAGGGAGTCACTTGAATTTAGTGAGTGGTGAAGTAACATGGTGAGCCTGCATTTGGGAAAAATGACTTCAATAGTTATGTGGAGGGTGGGTTGGAGAGAGGAGAGGCTGGAGGCAGGGAGACCAGTTAGGAGCCTATTGCAATAGTCCCGGAGAGAGGTAATGAGGACTTGAACCAGGGTGGGGGCTGTGTGAGAAGAGAAAAGGGGACATATAGGAGAGGTGTTATGAAGGTAGAAACAATAAAATCTAGCAACTGATTGACTGTGTGGAATGAGTGAGAGTGAGGAGTCAGAGATAACTCTGAGATTGGGAACTGAGGTAACCAGAAAGATGGTGATGCTCTTAAGGGTACCAGAGAGATTCAAAGGGTACCAGAGAGATCCTGCAACTAACTTACTCTAGGACCTTGGACAATTCACTTCTGCTATTTGGCTCTCAATTTCCTTATCTGTAAAATGGGAACGATAATCTCTCTGCTTCTCTTCTCGGGGCTACTGAAAGCTTTTTAAACAGTAGGTGTATAATAAATGTTGGAAGGAAGAAATTAATCGATAAACAAGCGGTTATTAAATGACTACCATTTGCCCATCAGACACATTGCTGGACATCTGGAATACTGCAAAAAGTGAACAGTCCCTGCCCTGGAGGAAATGGACAATTTAGTGAAGGAATTCTTAACTTTTTGGTGACATAATAAAACCTAGAATTTTTATAGCACTTTCTGTTGGTAAAATACTTTACAAATATTAGCTCAGTGAGTCCTCACAGCCACTCTGTAAGCAAGCTGCTATGTTTATCCCTATTTTACAGCTGAAAAAAGTGGAACCTACAGAAGGTAAGTGATTTACCCAAGGTCACATAGCTACTAAGTGTCTGAAGCTAGACTTGAACTCAGGTCTTCCCAATTCTGGGCCCCAACATTCTATCCACTATGCCTCGGGTACTCTTTTGGCAGTCTAATGAAACCTGTAGACCCCTTCTCTGTTCAAAATAAAATGCATAGGATTAAGGAGGGAACAAATTATACTAAACTATGGTAAATCAAAAATATTTTTAAAAAATAAGTCAATGGACCCTAGGTTAAGAAGCCCTGAATTCTAGGAGAAGAATAGAGAAGCATCACCAGTTCTTGCTGACTCCCAGTTCAGCACCCTGCCTCTGTTTTTCTGCCTCACTAATCCTAGTTATTATTAATAATGGCAAGAGTAATCAGCACTATTATTGCTCCCATGGTGGTTATTTGATTCCTAGGATGTCATAGAAGAGTCTTCTGAGCCTCTGGGACCCCTTGTGGAGCAGGGCAGTCACTAATGATCAAGACAGATTCCTGCTTCTCCTGTTTATCTCATCTTTGGTGCCTCATTAGCATCCACAGGCCACCCCCTTCCCTCAGCAGGACTCAAAATAACACAGTGATTGGGAGCACTGATTGGGATTTTACAGGAGTAAGTCAGATCTTGACCCACAAGAATCAAGTCCTAACGGTGGAATTTCTGGTACCTGGGAAGTTGTTTAAAATGGAAGTTATTTAGGACCTTTTTAGGCTTCATGTCCTTCTTAGAAGGGTGCTTGCTTCCTCTGTTGACACTGGCCCAAGAGTGGGAGGGTAGGAGGGCAGATGAGAGAATTGAATAGAAGAATCCAAGAATTTGAGCACTGGAATGGACCCAATTGGCCATCTGATCTATTCCATATCCAAAAGTGATGCCCACTGTAATACAGCCAGCAAGTGGTTACCTAACCTCTGCTTGAAAGCATTCAAAGAGAGGGAAGCTGCAACCTTTCCAGGAAACCTATCCTTCTTTGGGATGGTGCTCAGAGCAAGGGCTCTTAGGGTAGATGCTAGGCCAGCCTCTCTGTGGGTAAGTGGGTGGCAGAAAGGATTGCAGTGCCTGGCAAGGGAGGTGGCTGTGCTCCCTCCACAGGTTCCCTCTTCCAATGGGAGACAGTTACTATGGTAACCTCAGAAAAGGCAGCAGGAAACTCCTGGAGGAAAAGGAGGTTGTGGATGGGGGATGGGAAGAAGAGTGAGGGTTATGATGGTGGGGGGGGGGGTGTCTGTATGGGAAGCAAGGGATCTGAAAACCTTCTTCACCTACCTGAGGCATGTCTGAGTGGTTGGCAAATAGGAAAGGGCCCCCCGAGGTAGGACAGGGAGAGACAATGAGAGAGAGGGACAGAGAGAGGAAGAGAGAGACAGAAAAAGGGGGAAGAGGGGAGCAGGTAGACAGGCAGAGGCAGACAAGGAGAGGGAGAGACAGAAAGAGGAAGAGACAGAGAGAGACAGAGAAAGAGAGGGTAGAAGGGGAGCAAGCAGGCAGAGGCAGACAGGGAGAGACAGAGAGAAGAAGAGAGACAGAGACAGAGACAGAGAGAGAGAGGGTAGAAGGGGGGGCAGACAGGCAGAGGCAGACAGGGAGAGACAGAGACAGAGAGAGAGAGAGAGTAGAAGGTGGGGCAGGCAGGCAGAGGCAGACAGGGAGCAATATCCCAAGAGATGCAGACATAGAGATACAGATAGGCAGACAGAGATAGTAAGAGAAATAGAGATGAGCAGAGGAAGAGGCAGGGACATATTAACAGGCAGGCAGATGAAGAGAGAATCCATCAAAGACAAAGACAAACAACAGGCACAAAGAGTGAGAGACTGAGAGAGTGGGCAAGCAGAAGACAGTATTGGAGGAGGGGAGAAGAGGAAGTGGGGAGAAGGGAAAGAGAACAGACAGAGAAAGAGTGAGTGAAGGAGTTTGGAGAGTTATGTAGGGAGGTTTGGCTGGGGAGAAATGAAGTAGCAGAGACAGCTAGACAGACAGATGTGTATATGTATAATAGCCTCCACAGGGTCTCAGAGCTGCAAGCCCCAAGACTGGGGAGGGGAGGGCAGAGGGCTGGAGACAGAGCCTCCTAGTCTTCCCTTCCCTCTGGTGCTGTTCCTTCCTGCAGGAGAGAATGGGCATTCAGGACCCTGTCTGGCTTCCCTTAGGTTGGACTCCTTCCCACAATCCTGGCCACTGCGGATTCCCTCAGTGGATGCTGCAGAGAAAGCCGATGCTGGGGGATGGGGGGGGGGGGCGGTGCATAGCGGTGTCAGGACGTCCACCTCCCCCCATGTCACCACGTGACTGCAGGGCTCCCAGAGTCCATGGCCCAGGTTGGGTAGGAAGGGTTTCTCCGTAGACATCAAAATAAATGAGTAGCCCGCAGGTGCAGAGGCTGTGGGAGGGGGCCATCCTCTCAGCGCACACCCTCAGCGGCTGCCGGGGAGCAGTCAGGAGCCTCCCAGAGTATTCTGTGGTGTCCTGGTCCTGCTCATGCAGCCTATCTGTTCCTCCCCTCTCTCTACCTGCCTAATGTTTCATCTGTCAATCAGTTGACTAGTATTTTTGAAATGCCTACTATGCACCTGTCACTGTCCTAGGTGCTGGAGAAGCAGACAATGAATGAAATAGTCTCTTTCCTCTAGACTAGAGGCTTACCTCATATATATAGAGAAAAAGCTTATACAGGTAAATACATGCAAAACAGAGAGAGCTGAGAAGGAGCAGGAAAAGCCCCATGGAGGGTCTGACCTTGTCCTAACTCTGAAGAAAGCTAGAGATACTAAGAGGTAGAGGTGAGGGCTCAAACAGGGCAGACGTGGCAGGCAGGAAATGGAATGTCACATGTGAAGAAGAGCAAGAAAGCCGGCTTGACTGGGTTGGAGAGGGCATGAACAGGACTTATGAATAGCACATGGAAGAGTGGAGCCAAAGTGGGAAGGGCATTCAATGCCAAACAGGAATCTGTACTTGATCTAGAGATAACAGGGACCCAATGAGTTTTGTTGAACCAGGGGAGTGACTTGGTAAGTCATTTGCTTTAGGAGTGTCATTTGTCTATCCGATTGTGTTTATCTATGCCTGAGAGCTTGTTCCTTTTATAATAATAATAAGTAACAATGATAATAATAATTCCTATTTAAGATTTGGATCCTTTATGTTTTGAAATGGCAACAAGGTGGCACAGCGGATATAGTGCTGAGTCTGGAGTCGGGAAGACTTGTTTTCCTGAGTGCGAATCTGGCCTCAAACACTTATTAGCTCTTGTGACCCTGGACAAGTCACTTAACCCTGTTTGCCTCAGTTTCCTCATCTATAAAATGAACTGGAGAATGAAATGGCAAACCACTTCATTATTTTTCTCAAGAAAACCCCAAATATGGTCACGAAGAGTCAGATTGAAGTGACTAAACCACAACAAATGTTTTTAAACAAATGTTTTAAAATCCATGCTATACTGGTACCTCCAAAATTAAAACAAAACAAAACAAAAAAGATTTATAGGAGTATATGAACAAGAGGGGAACAGCTGACAAGACATGGATGGGTTGGAGTTCATACTGTTGGAGAGATTTCCCATACAGATGAAATTGTAGATAAGCAGTAGTATTTCAGATTTACAAAGCTTTTTCCTCACAATAACCCTTCAAGTAAAGAAATGGAAGATTAATGCCCACTGTACAGATTGGAAAACAGAATCTCAGACAAGGAAATGTCTGAGCCAAGACTGAAACTCGGGTTTCTGACTCCGAAAGCTTCCAATGCTTGAGATCAGGACCAGTCTGATTTGGTCTTTGCAAAGAGCTGGGTAAATTTCCATTAGGAAATCATACTTGTTTGTGACTCAGAAGCAGACTCAGACTTGAGTCTGCTTCCCCAAGAGCCTCTGATGTTAGTTATGTGGCCCTAAGCAAGTCACTTTGCTTCTCTTGGCCTTGTTTTCTTCATCTACAAAATAGGGATAATCATACTTGTACAACCTATCTCACAGGTTAGTTATGAAGCTGCTTTTTCACCCCTCAAACTCTATAGAAGTGTATTCTATTGTTATTATTCCCTGTAGGACCTTGTGTGTGTACATATATGCATATATATGATAATTTTTAGCTTTAATATTTTTAGTTAATAATATTTAATAATATTTTTAGTTCTCAACATTCACTTCCACAAGATTTTGAGTTCCAAATTTTCTCCCCCTCCTTCTCTTTCCCCCTCCCCAAGATGGTATGCAATCTGATACAGGCTCTACTTGTGCATTCATATTAAACTTTTTCACATTAGTCATTATGTAAAGAAGAATTAGAACTAATGGGAGGAACCACAAGAAAGAAAAAACAAAACAACAAAAGAAATGGAGAGCAACTAGTATGCTTTATTCACATTCAGACTCCAAAGTTCCTTCTCTGGATGTGGACGGCATTTTCCATCATGAGCCTTTTGGAATTGTCTTAGGTCCTTGCATTGCTGAAAAGAGCTAAGCCTACTAAAGTCAGTTACCGTGCAATGTGACTGTTACTGTGTACAATGTTCTTCTGGTTCTGCTCATTTCACTTAGCATCAGTTCATGTAGGTCTTTCCAGGTTTTTCTGAAATCCGCCTGCTCATCATCTCTCATAGCACAATAGTATTCCATTACATTCATATACCACAACTTGTTCAGCCATTCCCCAATTGATGGGTATTTCCTCAATTTCCAATTTTTGGCCACCACAAAAAAAGCTGCTATAAATATTTTTATACATGTGGGTCCTTTTCCTGTTTTTATAATCTCTTTGGGATACAGACCTCACAGTGGTATTGCTGGATCAAAGGGTATGCACATTTTTATAGCCCTTTGGGCATAGTTCTAAATTGCTCTCCAGAACAGTTGGATCAGTTCACAACTCCACCAATAATGCATTAGTGTTTCAATTTTCCCACATCTTCTCCAACATTTGCCATTTTCCTGTTTTGTCATGTTAGCCCAATCTCATATGACCTTGCATATATTAACACTTAATAATTGCTTGTTAAATTGAAGGACATTGGATTTGGAGACAGAGGTTCAAATCCTGACTATGCCACCTAGATCCAAACAAATTACTTTACCTCCTTGTGCCTCTGTTTCCTCACCTGTACAATGATGAAGTTGGACTCAATGGCCTCTAAGATTCCTTCTAGCTCTAGGTGTATGATCCCTCTGTAACCTAATTCCTCCCGGTTCCTTTCTGGCCAGCACTAAGCACAGTGCCTGGCACATAGTAAGCATTTAATAAATGTTCGTTGACTTATTGCCTTAGTCACCAGCATCTTAGGGCTCGACCCCTGCCTTATTACTGTTTGTGTGTGTGTCTTTATCAGAGTCCCAGCCCCAAACTGTTTGATAGGCAGGAAACCTGGCCTTCTGTCTTGGCTCTGTCACTGGCTCTCAGCAACCTTAGACAAGTCCCTTCCCCTCTCCACACCTCAGTTTCTGTAACAGCAAGCACCCCAGCACACCCAGGGCGGCTACTAGCACAGGTTCTTAGATCTGCTTTTCTAAAGGAAAGCAACTCAAAATGGGTTAACAATCTTACTTTAATCAATCAAATATCATTTACCTAGTTCAGGGG